>PVKU01014956.1:0-20394 GCA_004027475.1 Anoura caudifer | reverse complement strand
CAAGCCCTTTCCAACTGGAGGAGCCTCACACAGACAGAGATGCTTGGATCAGCCATCCTGCTGTTTTTAGCTTCAGTTTCTTGGCCAAAGTCTGTTTCCAAAATTGCATCACTTTCTGAGAAAAATACCGTGCATGGAAGCACGTGGTGGTATTGCCGTTGCTCTGATTCGTTTTGGAAACCAGCATACCGGGCGCAGTTCCGGAAATATTGTAAACATTCTGTTGTTGCGGTATCGCATTAAATTCTAATGTGTTTGTGGCACGCAGCAGTCAATTCAGGACCCCCCCCCCCGCGCCCCGGGCGGTGGAGGTGCATTTTAGTACAGTTCCCGGTGTCTCCGTTCAGGCTGCCGCTGCAGAACGCCGTAGTCTGGGCAGCCTGCAACCACGGGCCTAAACTAACTGCGGCTCTGGAGGCTGGAAGTCCAAGGTCAGGGGGCAGCATGTTTGGGCTCAGTGGGGAGGGCCCCCCTCGGGTGCAGGCTGCAGAAGTGTTGCTTTATCCTTACCTGGCGGAGAACAGAGAGGATAAACAAGCTCTCTTTTTCTTTCTTCTTCTTTTTCATCCTCACTCAAGGATATGTTTATTGATTTTAGAGAGAGAGAAATATTCATTGGTTGCCTCCCGTACATGCCTCGACTGGGGGGTCAAACCCACAACCTTCTGGCGTGAGACCAACACTCCGACCGACGGAGCTACCCATCCAGGGTGGAAGGAGCTGTTTTATAATAGTTCTGTCCGGGCGTGGGGCCCTAAACCATTTTTATTTTCTTCTTTGTATTTCCAAAACTTACCAGTGACTCGTATAAGGGCACCAACCCCATTCAGGGGGGCTCCACCTTTGTGACCTCATTTTGTATAAATTCCTAATTGTCTCCCCAAGGCCCTACTCCCTAAAACCGGCACATGGAGGAAGTGGGATTTCAACATGCGTGCTGTCCCCAGAGAGAGAAAGGAGCAGATATGCATGGGGTGGAGGGTATTTTCATGACTAAATGGATTAGCTGATTATTCTGCAGCTGCTTTAATGAAATAATACGTTTTGCATTAGCTGACACACAGCTGCGCTTAAAAGCCGGTTTAAAATTCTTTCCTGTGTGTTGCCCGGCAAAGCGTTACAATATAATTGGGCAGCTTCGCTGTCCGTGGTGCTGAAACTTTTTTCCCTCCCCCTCGGAGCCCGCGGCTGAGCAGAAATAGCGTTTCCTCTGTCTTTGCTGCTGAGAGATTTATGGGCTTCAAAACTCTTCCAACACTTACGTTATTCCTGCGAATTTAGTAAACGTTGTGGAGAAGGTGGTCCCCTGCCTGCATTTTATAGGCTGGGAGACTTCGCCTTGAATGGAAAAAGCTCTGTGCCTGTCAGAATTTCTGTTACTCTAACGGATGTCTCTTAAAACAAGCTTTGATACACATACGCACACAAAGAAGAAAATAAAAATACTTCATGGCCCGTGCTCAGAACCCCTGTGACCATTCTGATGACTGTTCTTTGAGGTGGACAGGTAAACGGATAGAATGAAAGTCCATGGTCAAATACTGTTCGTCCTGTTTTACGGAGGTAATTTTCATTTAGAAAATCATCAGGCACCTTTTTCTATGTTAATAAATAAACGACAGCATTTCAACGTAGGGGACTAAGATATAACTGTGGGTTTGTACCGCAATTTGTAGCCATTTTGTTGGGAGATGTGTATCCGGTTAGATATTTGTATCCACTTAGATATTTGTATTATTTTTGTGGTTACAAGCGATTCTGTAATAAGAACTTATGTAGCCAAATGTTCAGGCATATTATTACTTACTTATTCAAAGAAGTGCTGGGACTGGAATTGCTGGCCACGTAGTTTGAGGTCTTTGGCCCGCATTGCAAAACAGCCCAGTTTGCACAGTGGTTTGCAGCTCAGTTTCCCCTGTGGTCACACATGCCGAGCACTGAGTTCGGGGTGAAGAGGGCATCTTTCTGTCTTAGTTTGCATTTCTTCTATTACTACGGGGATCGGATATTTTTTCCCAGAGTTTTTGGCCTTTGCATCCTTCCTCACTTAACTTCCATCTCGTGGGGTTCGCCTGCGTTCTTGTTTGACAGTTTTGAAACCTGGGTCTCTGGACTCTAACTTCAGTGCTCTTTCCGTGAACGACAAGGCACAGCCTTCGTGAAAGCACGAGTTCAGGACTGGTCCTCGGGTCGAAGTGAGTTCTCGCCTTTTGGGTCCTGTCCCTTCAGACGCCCAGCGCGGCGAGGACGCGCTGGAGTCTCTGCCGCATTATTCCTCACAGATCGTCTCGGTTCTCACGAGGGTCCTGAGAGGCAGACGGGCGAACCGTGGTGTCTGCGTGACAGAGGACACAGAGGCGCAGGGACTCACCCAAGGTCACACGCTGAGTCCAGGCAGCGCTGGGGCCTCTTAGGAGTCGGGTGGGAAAGCCCTCTGATGAGCTCATCACACTGATCTGAGGACTCCCCTAAAGTGTGTCTCTTCCACAGGGACTGGCACTTAAATAGAGGGACCCGAAGCTGGCGCTGCTCCCTGCGCAGGGGTCCGCCTCCCTCATCCGCGCTCAGCACTGGCATTCCGCTCAACGCGTGCTCGCTGGGACGCCGCCGACTGGGCCGGTCTGGACGCTCACAGCATAATGCCCCAAACAGGAAGAAACCAGTCTCAGCCCCCCTCCCTCTCTCTCTAATTGTCTTAGTTAATCCAAAAACAAAAGGCCTTTCAAAGCGAGAGGCCACGTGCATTAAGTTGAGAGGAAAGAAAGAATAGCTTATTTGGGAAGCGTTGATTCAGGCAGAAGCCCCAGTAGCCAATGGCGTTCTGATGAGGAGGCCACGGTGAGGGGTGTTTTCGAGGCAGGAAGGGGAGCAGGAAGGCACTCCCAGGGGTGCAGATGTGATGCTGGTTCTGAACCGTGGCTTTCATTTTCGGTCCCGCAGCCATCAGTCCGGGAGTCAAAGGCCTGCTTCCTTTGCAAACTGTTCCTCGGGGCACACAGTTGCTTTCGGCCGGTGCAAAGGTTATTTTGCCGTTTTCACACGCCCAGGGTCTGAGGCCTGAGACGCCCAAGGCGCTCCTCGGGGCAGCAGCTCAGGCTCGGTGGCGGTTGTTTTTGCACATGCTCCGTGCTGAGACCTGTCTTCTCCGTTTCCTTGCAAACTCACTCAGAGCCTCTTCCCCTTTACTCTGAGGTTAGTGAACGATGAAGTGCCTCTCAGACATATTCTCTCAACACCTGGTAGAACTACACCTGGGGCTCGGGAAAGCCCCAGCACGCTGAGCCCCAGAGTCAGCTTCCCTCCGCCGACCTGGCACGGATGGACCCGGGCTCCCCGCCGGCAGACAGGGCGGGGCAGACCCACACGGCTGTGCCTCGGAGCGGGCAGCGCTGTCTCTGAGCGCCTGCAGCCCGGGGCTCCTGGTGTGTGGTGACCTCTCACATGGCTTGGAATGACGAAGGTGTAGCAGGGCCCCTTCCTGCCCTCGGATGCTGGCTTCCCACCGCTGATCTCTGCCCTAGTTTTCTCTCTGGTAGCTTGTGCCATGGCGACTTGAAACATTTTACAAGAGGGGGCTTTGTAATTTTTATGTGTGTGATAATTTTTGCAAAAACCCTTTGGCAATGTTTGCTGGTGCCTTTAATAGTGATGGAAGAGAATCCTTATGTCAGTGACTAGCGCCCCGTCTGCATTCCTCTGCTTGCCTCTGTTGTCTTTCGAAGCGTCTCCTAAAGGTCTCTGTAAATCCTGTGGAATTAACCGCTAGTGAGGAAGGAGCAGGAATGGTCTCACGTCTCCAGGGGAATTGGTCAGACAGCAGGTGACTACCAGTAATCGCCACACCGCCCACTCATGTGTGCGTGTGCGAGCATGTGTGCACAGCAACAGGGCGATCAGACTTGATACAGAGTTAGGATCAGCCCTGACTCATCCCGGACCTTCGCACCGTCCACAGGATTCTTCTTTGGTTCCCGGGGGGTGATGGTTCCCGCCTTCCGAACCTGACGGGGGGAGCCGGGCGGAAGGCAGTGTGGCTCAAATGCAATGGCCTTCGGCTCCCTGCTGTCTGTTGGCACGACTGGGCCCCCCGCAGGGACCTGGGGCGCCCGCAGGCAGGCGCGGCCGAGCTGGGCAACCAGGGTATTGGGTGTAAGGCTGTGGGGCCCAGGCTGAAGTGCCTGCTTCCTTGAAGAAAACATTTCCGAACGAGAATGACAGATGCTGAGAATCGATTTTGGAAACGCAGCTTTTCTCCAGCATGAAAGCCACATGATTTGTCTCCGGGAAAGGCTGGTCACAGCCACGGCTCTCGGGGACTTGGCCCTGGGGGCAGCGCCGCCCAGGAGCGGGAAGGCCACCAGCTCATGTTCCTGCTGGACCCCGAGCTCTGCTCCCCCTGGTCTTGTCGGAGACAGTGTGTTATTTTGGCAACTCTTTGCGTTCCCCCTTGCAGCTTTCCCTGTAATTACTGAATGCAATTAGGTATTCCGTGCTGCATAATGACTCAGCTTTCGGTGCCTTGGAAAGATAGGGAAGCGGATGAATGACGTTTACTGCTAGCACGGCAGAGCGCACCGGCTTGGCGGGCGTTGGCGTGCGTGTGTCCCCTTAAGCTGTGGCTTCCTCCTCTGGCTTGTGCAGACGCCCAGATAAAACCGTTTTGTGGTGCGAAAACCAGCAGTGATGGACCGGGGGCCAAAGGTGACCCACAAACCCAGCCTAACTAACTCGCGCACAGGGCAGCGGGCGGTGCACGTCCCCTGGGTACCCAGTTCAGCTTTGGCGCAGAGGAGGAGAGACCAGCACAGCGCGGTGACGCTTTGCTGGTTTTGCACGTCTATATGGAGCAGGGTTCTTTCGATCACAAGGGACAGAGACGCAATTCCAGCTTCGGTGGCAAAGGGGTTCAGCGATATGTGACCCTGGGGTCTCAGAGGATGACACGGAGCTGTGGGAGCCGGAATCTGGGGACTCGACGCCGAGACTCTGTCTTCCTCCACCATCTCCTGGTATTTCTGGGCACATGGGGCCTGCTGTGGATGCCTCTGCCCAGGCCGGTGACGGGACTCAGCGTGGGCAGCAGGCTCTGTCCTCCCCGTGCACCGATTTCCGGGATACAAACACACAGCATCGGGCGCTGGTGTGCAGGGGAGGGGAAGGGCAGGGATTCGACCAGGGTCGTCCCCGTCACCCCTCCTCAGCTGCCACACACCGTCCCGGAGCCCCTCTGCCTCCGCTCAGCGGGGGCTTCTCTCTCCTCGGGGCCACGTCCACAGTGACACCATCGGTTGAGGTGGGGGAGCGGCCGCAGCACCAGGTGGCCCTCCAGACATTCGCTTGACTGAGTTTTCAGGCTGGAGTTGCGACTGTTTGGGCTGTTGGTGTGGGTCGTACGAACGGTGGAAAGCCTGGGAGCGGGGCTTGACTGAGCCGCGCTCACGGGCCCAGGGGAACCCCTCGAAAGCCGGCCGTTGCTGAAGCTGAGGGCGGGTGGGTGCTCCAAGGCTCGCTGGCTCAGCGTCCAGCCCGTGTCTCAGAAAGGACCCGATCGTAAATATTTTGGGCTCTCAGGCCATGTGGTCTCTATCGCAGCCCCCATCTGTGCTGTTGTAGCGTGAAAGTGGCCACTGACGAGATGTGAATGGGAAGGCGTGGCCGCGTGCCAAGGAAGCCACGCGTAGGGGGCGGCCGGATCTGGCCTGTGGCCCCGAGGGGCCCGACCCCGGCCTCATTCTCTCTAGGTTAGCAGTTGTTTCAAATTTTCTACAGCAAAACACTCAACATTTTGTGCCTGAAGTCATACGCGGTGGTTCCCTAAAAGGGGAGGCCGTAGCTATAAAGCTCTGACCCTCCGCTGCTGTGCAGATGGTCACCTGGCAGCTGCCACGTGTTGGTCGAAGTCAGTTTTTCCCACATGGAGGAAGTGCGGAATATTCCGCGGCTCTCCGCAAGCTGTTGGAGACAACCCAGTAGTTTCTGCACACTTGCATTTAAAGAATCTCTTTCGGCCTCAGTCGATGAGACTGACCCGCGAGGCAGAACTGGACGCGGGCGCTCAGATCCGGCGGAACCCGCTTCCCCCCAGAGTCAATAACCCACACTTGCCAGCCGCACATCTGACCCACGCCCCGGGCTGGGCAGGTGCAGTTCGGGGGCACAGCCTGCCCTCTGCTCCTGCCCCTCAGCAAAGCCCTCTCCCTCCTCTTCTGTTTCCATGGAAACGGACACCGGCTCAGCTGCAACATGGACCTGGAGTTTTCAAAGCCTGACTATGTGGACTTGGTTTCTATGGAAATCTCAGTCGGCCGTCAAGGATGACCTGCGGGTCATGACCCACACAGCCTCCCGTGGCCAGTGTCTCCCAAGAGTTAGGTCCCTACTCGGAAACCCAGGTGCGGACTTCCTCAGGAGGGTGGGCGAGGCGCAGGCGGGAGGTGCGGCAGCTTCTTGTCACGGCTCCTGTGCCACCTCCTCACAGCTGGGTGCACTGCAGTTCCCCCCGGGGCATGGCCCTGCACCGTGCCTCGGGTCCCACGGGTCCCACGGGTCCCGGGCTCAGCCCTCCACGAGGCTGCACCGGCCTCGGACCCCAGCCACACTGCGGGCCCCCCGGGCTGCCTGTGGGATGCACTCGGGTTGGATCGACCGCTAGAAGGACCCAGAGCTCCAGGAGGGCTGTGCAACACAGTCACAGCCGCGCTGCCCAGGGCGCTTGCAGGTGGGCTCCGGGTGCGCCCTGGAAGCAGAACTTCTCGCCCCTTCACCGAGCGGTCAGGGCCCATTCCCCCCGGGGAACATCCGTGTGCTCGCCCTCCAGGAAGCTCCTAGTGCTTTGGGGCCAGCGCCGAGCTCTTACCGGGGTTCCACCACACGGGCGTCCCTGTGATGGAGCCCCACCTGCAGCCCCGCGCTTCTCCCCGGCGGCTGCTTTCACCAAAGTCACTGGCCTGTGCTCACCTGGCTGGCCTTCCTGGTGACCAGCCCCCGTCCTGCAGCTACACACAGAAGGGGCCGCTGAGAGTCCCCTGTTGGTAGAACAAGGGCACCCCTATTTCCCAGGAAGTTCTAAGGGTTTTAGAAGCTCCCTGCCAGGAACCCAGGAAAAAGGTCAGACTAATTCATTAAAAACCCTGCTGGGCTTTACTGGAGTGGCCCTGGGGCTGGGAACTCGCTGCTTCTGGGGGCCGCCAGGCTCCGCGGAGACAGTCCTGCCTGGGACAAGTCCTCCTGGGACTTGGAGCCGACAGCAGTCTCCCTGTGCTCCCAGTGGGTGGCCGTAGCCCGGGCTCTCGGAGTCTGTGGAAGGAAGACCTGGCCGGGGCCTGACCGAGGGCTGGGGTGCTCTCCCAGCGGCTGGCCAGTGCGAAGGCAGACACTCCGCAGGGTCCAGGGGAGGGGGGCCGCAGGAGCCTGTCCCTGGGTCTTCTCAGCTGCTAAGTTTTAGCAGCCAAACTTGACTAATCATGATGGTAAATGCAGGGCCCTGCTCAAGCAACACCTCTTCTTTTTATTACAAACTCTTTCATTACAAAGTCTGAAGCATGTAATTCCGTAACATAACAGCATCGAAGCTAACTGAAGCTCTAAATTCTGGCACCCACATGATCACCCGACCAACCGCCCTGGAGCAGGCGTTCCTTCTGCTGGACTATTGATCAACCCCAGCTGCCCTGCCCTGGGCCAGGCCCTGCCCTGCAGCCTCCCGGGCATGAGCTGACTTGACTTTGAGAGTGGTCCTCCGTGTGGGGCTCTCCGTCGCTCTCCCCACTGCGCGGATGAGCCCACCAGGGCTCAGAGAGGCCACATACCCCCCTCCAGGCCCCCGAGTGAGCCAGGTGCCGACCCTGGATGTCAGCCCTCAAATCTGTGTTCCCTGAGGTTGAACAACATCCCGCACTCCACTGTAATTTCAGTGTCGCAGATGGGGTGTTGATTGGTTTTGCCTGAAGCTAAGACTCTTATTTCTTCTCATCTTCCCGTTTAACTAAGCCTGGGGAGAGTCGCTGTCGCCTGGCAGGGAGGCCGGTGTGGGTGGCTGGCGTTCAGGGGCACGCTGGGCGCAGCCGCACAGGGAGAAGAATGGAAATCCAGGCTGGTCCCAGGGCCAGAATCCAGTCCTCTGACTCGTGGCTTCAGAGTCCATTCTTCTTGTCTAGACAAGTTTCCTGGGACCGACCGTCCCACCTCAGGGCGTGGGACCGGCTGGACACCACTTCACAGCAGTGTGTCCAGGTGGTCAGTGCCTCCCAGAACGTTGGCCTGAAGTCACCTCCCGGAGCAGGCCCTGCCCGGGGCCCCGGTAACTCAGGGGTGAAGGTCCTTCCGTGCTCAGGACGGCCAGTGGCCTCCGCGGTGAGGGGCTTGGGGGTGGGGCCCCAAGAGAGGTTCGGAGAGTCCCAGCGGGGGTGGGGGGAGCCGGGGCCTCGCTCCCTTTCTCCCCCCAGAGCCTTTACGCACATCTGTCTACGCTCATTCGCGGGGTCGCGGCTGACCACACACAGGGTCGGCCCTGCGCCATCTCGGCCGGAAATCCGTCTGGGCAGCTGTCTTTGGGCCAAGTCTTAGGGCCTAAGTCTCCTCCTCGGGGTCCCCGGCTGAGCCTTACCTGAAGCAGGTACGCCTCTGGGCCGTTTGGTTACACGCGCCAATTTCTCCCTCCGTGCCAGCCAGTTGGGGCTGAGATGTCCGTGTCTCGCAGCCGAAGCATCTAAACTGCTGCGTGGGGTTTGCTGAGTCACTCCCCCCGTCGGACCCTCAGTTTCCTCGTCTGCACACGGGGGCTGGGGTGGCCGATGAGCATTCGATCTCTGAGGTTCCGAGGCTCCGATTTTTTGCTCCCAGGTCTTTATGAGGCACCCGGGCGTTTCCTGATGAGAAGGAAGTGTGGTGGCCGTGGAGGTCCTCACTGTCCTGTAGCTGATGGCCGGGCTGGGCCAGGAAGGGCCCCTCTGAGGGCTGAGGACGGGGAGGACGTGCAGCTTGGCATGTCCTCTCCAGGTGGTGGCGGCAACCAGGTGTCAGCCGGAGCCCTGGGGACAGCTTGGCTGCATGTCAAGTCCTCACCGGGAAAGCAAGCGCCACCCGGTCCCGTGCTGTGGGCGCCCACCCGGTCCTTCACCAGGAAGACCCACCCTCCCTCACGGGGCACCTCCCATTGTTGCGGGGGCTGTGGGCTCCTGGAGGACAGCGGTCACGTCTTCGTCCCTGGCTGCCACCTCACACAGGGCCCCTGGTGAGCTGCGTTGCAACTCACAGGCTTGGACAATGATGGGGCGGGTGGGGTGGGGACTCCGGTTGGAGGGGAGGGAAAACGGGGCTGCACCATTGCATTTGGGGAGAGCCTCAAACGCCACCTTTACAGCAGGTTCTCAATGATAAGGCCGTCAAAGGGTGGTTTGCGCAGCCCGAACGCGCCATCCCCACCTGTCCAGGCCGCTGACAGATCACTCGGCAGCGGGGGTTCGTGGGAGCGGGAAATACATTAAGCTCTGGAGACAGCTTGGGGGACTTCTGGCGTGAGCTTTGGCTCTTGGCAGCCTCCCAAGAATAATCAGCTGTATTTTTAGGCTCATCCCTCACAGGTGTGGACAGTAAGGTCAGGGGATCGTGGCGGGAACACAGAGGGTTACGGGGTGGGGTGTGGGGGGCCCAGAGTCAGCTCAGCCCTGGCCCGGACCTGCTTCCCGATCGCACGCATGTGCTCACAGTGTTCACGCGAGTTCTCTTCTCACCCGGGGCCTCAGAGGGGCCTGGAGTCCGAACAGGCTGCGGACCACCCTCTCAGGTCGGCATCTCCCCTGCGTCCAGCCCAAACTCACTCCTGTTCTCCCTGAGCCCTAACCCTCCCCCGATGGGTGCGGTTTGACTTTTCTTTCTCTAAAAGGCACCAATATCTCAAACTCCAGGCCTGTAAGCTGACTGGTATTGTTACGGAAGAAACGACTCAACACGCAGTTGGATGGCGGAGCACGACCCTTTATTAACGTGCACGGGCCCAGAGGAGTACAGACCCCAAATTCTGAGCCCCGAGCCTTGGCTGAGCAGGGCTTTTATTGCTCTCTGGACACCCTTCCCTACGTAGCAAAAGCAGGAGGTACAGAAGCTGATGCAAAAAATAACTCTAGCCTTGAGGTGTCCTTATCTGAAGCTGGGTGCTCTGGAGCCAAAGTGGGAGTTAGCTGCTATGTGCAGACGGGAGTTAGCCTTGAAGAATCATAATCTGAAGCTGAGTGTACAGAAGCCGAAACAGAAATTATGACTGCCTGGCTGACATCCAACAGCTGGCTGGCATCTTCTAAGGAACCTAAACAAACTCTTTCCTAGCTCCCGGTCCCTCCTCTAGGCTACCTAACCTAGCTGACTTTTCCTCTACAGTATATCCACTTGTGGTCGCTGCCCCTCATCCACACGTCTCCCGATCCCGCCGCGCTCCCCCTGCCCCTCCCGCTCCTGTCCTGTCCCTTCCCAGGACCCGATGGCTCCATGCTCAGGTTTTCACAGAGGGTCCTCCGAACAACTGGGGGAGAGGGCGGGGGGGGGGGCGTTTGTGCCCTAGAGAGAGAGAGAGAGAGAGAGAGAGAAGCACGCACCATGTCCCTCGTGTCTCAGGGTTTGTGTCTGTTTTCTAAAGGCGGGGATTTTAGGGGAGAGTCTCAACAAAATAGTCATCAGCTTTCCAGGTGTGTCCTTTCAGGGCCCTGGTCTCCGCTGATTGGTCGTCGCCAGGGGGTCATTAGTCATCGAAGCTGGTCCTGGCGTCAGCCCTGGCATCGTTTCGTCTGGTTCTGCAGCTTTTCTGCGCCTGGAGCTGAAACACAACCGCGGCCTAGATGTTATCTCCAGTCCGACCAAAACTCCGTCTCTGTGGTCAGCGGACCGGAAGCCCTGTTGCTAAGATTACGCGATGCTGATCAGAAGCTACTGTCCCGAAGGCTGAAGGCGGAAAGGGAGGGGTCCTGCAAGGGCTCCTATGAGGGTCGTAGGTGGCTGTTCCCGCCCCCTGCTCCTCCCCGGAGGGGGTCTGAGCCGCAGGAGTTGCGATAGGCTACGGGAGGAAAAGTCGGCCTGGAGGCGAAGTCCCTCGGTACCATTGCCCTTTGCTGGGCACCCCGGGCTTTCCACCCTGGTGCCCAGCCATCCACTCCTGGACCACCAGCCTTGCTCTGCGTACAACCGTGTGCCTGCTGACCACGGAACCCGTGCTGCATGGGCCTCGCTGCTTCCCAGGAGGCCGAGGAGAAATCGGTGAGGAGCTGCCAGCTTTGCCTTGGACACAAACCTCAAGATTCCTTCGAAGGCCCTTCCCCTCCCATGCAGACCGAAGATGGTCATGGTCCGCACACTCGTCCCACTCCCTGGCTTTCTTATTATCACTTCTGTCTTGCAGTGATATCACTGAGCCCCAGGGTCCTCAAAGATCCGCTTCCCTCCTCCCTGGCACAGCGGCTCCGTAGCAGAGCGCCAGCCTGAGAGCTCCCGGGAGGAGAGACGGACCTTCGCCAAGCCGCACGGCTGCACCAGGCTGATGGAGTCATGAAAGACTTTGTCCCACGGGTCCGAGACCCGCTGTGAACACCAGCCACAGGGTCCCCGCCCTGGAGCCTGCAAGAGGAGGACACAGGAAGGACTGCTCTCAGAGGGGGAAGGGTTAGAAGTTCCCTTGTTACCCATGGTGAGGGTTTACTGAGTGTCGGAGAGGAGGAGCTTTTGGGCCTGCCGGTTTGCATCATGGGCAGGACATCTGAGGGTGTGTGGGCGGGTTTTAGCACAGCAGGTGGGCACCAGGAGCCTCTCTGGGGAGGTGAGCTCTGAGCAGAGGCGAAGCAGGTGAGGACGTGGCAGGCAAGGCCAGCAGAGAGGCCGCCCCGGGGAGAGGCATGGGGCCCCACACAGGAGTCCCGTGTCGCTGGACCCTAGCAGGCGAGGTTGCCAGGGAGGAGCAGGGGAGGTCCTGGGCTGGGTCACAGAGGACTGAGTGAGGACTCCGAGTGAGGACTCTGGGAGGGTGGCCATCAGAGGATTCTGGGTTGGGGCGTGGCACGTTCCTCCTGCCGTCTCAACAGCACTGCTTTGCCGGCTGGGTGGAGGGCCAGCAGGCTGGTTGGAAGGTTATTGCATGGACCGTCCCCCCATTTCTCCCCATTCCCGCCCCAGACTCATGGAAACAGCGCCCCAGGACCCTCTCCAACCCACACGCACAGTCCTGCCTGGCCTGCCCTCCCCTGGGTCCCCACCTTCCCCTCCCCTCTGCTGCCCCTCTCTGGGCCCCACCTTGAGACAAGGAGATTCGAGGCAGTGAGGGGACTGGGAGTTGGGTGGCCACGCCCACCAGAGCTCCCTGAGGCAGCCGCGCCTCGCGCATTCCAGGAGCAGCAAGCAGGCGGAGTCCCGAGTCCCGGAGCAGAGAGCTGGGGGTCGTGGCAGCGGAAGAAAAGAGGCCCCGTGTCGTGGGGCTCCTGTTGGCGGCAGGGACTTAGGGCTGGACTGTGGGTTTCATGGGGAGCCTGGGGGGCCGAGCAGAGGAGTGACCGGCCCTGGTTTTCTTTTTGGCAATTTCACACTGACTGCCGGTGGGCGGGGGGGGGGGGGGGGGGGGGGGGGGGGGGGGGGGGGGGGGGGGGGGGTGTCGGCTGGCAGCAGGGAGGGAGGCCAACTAGGAGGCAGTGACAGCCAGTCCTGCAAGAGGTGCCGGTGGCCAGGAGGTGGCGAGGGGCTGGAGGGCCAGCCAGCAGGGTGTCCTCACATGTCACATGTGGAACGTGAGAGAGAAGCAGAGATGGTGCCAAGGTCGGGGCCCGAGTCGCTGGTTGCGTGGACGCGACAACTGCTGGGGAGGAGGTGGGGGCTCAGGCCTGTTTGGGAGGGGCAGGGCTTAGCCTGCAGCCTGGCGTGTCTGCTCAGTGTGTAAGTCGGGGTGCTGGGGAGCCATGGAGTGGATGAGTGGAGTGTGAGCGAGGAGTCTGTGCGGAGGTGGAAATAGCTCACAGCATTCTAGGTAATTCTGAAAAACAACAGGAAAAGGCGAGAACTGTGGCCGTTCCTCAGCTGCAGGAACATCAGGGATTTTCCCCAAAATAAAATCAAGGCGTTCTGGACATACAAGGGGCAAACGAGGCGGGGCACAAGGGAGAAGCAGCGACGCCCACATTGGGGCAGGGCGCTCGGCGGCGGCGGCGGCGGGGACGGTGGTTTTGCGGATCTTCTGTCCGTGTCGGAGTGGGCCGACTGAGGTTCCGGACAGCCGGCTTCCGTGTCTGCTCCGAAAAATGGTCACCTCTGGGGGAAGAGCGATGGCGTGCTTAGGCTATCTTATTAAACACGGTTTATCTCCTAAAAGCAGTCGGCAGAGTATTTAATCAAAGGCAGGACAGGTGTGATTTGCAACCTGCAAAAGTCACTTTTCATCTTACTTTCCGTCCCTCGGAGAGAAACAGCCCCTCAGCCTCACCTGAATCCTGAACGAAGGGGATGTTCTAGTGGCAGGGTGTGGAAGTCGGGGTCCTTGCAGCTCTACCCCTTGTCCTCCGTCTCCGGACCTTCAAATATCAAAAGGATGGGGGCCTAAACTGGGCGTCCAAGAAGCCGATGGTGACCCTACTCCTACTTCGATGAGGAGGGGAAATTTTAAACCGCAGAAAAATTGAATCTCTGCTTTTCCCCGCTGGACGCCATCCTACGTTGAATGGACAGGTTCCATTTCTCTTGTGTGTTCCGGAGATGAGAGCTTTTGACTTTTTGGAGAAAAATAGCCAGTGAGTTTCTGCTTCTGTGCCTTCCATTTCTGGCCATAAATATCCAAGGAAATTGGACCATCTGGACATGTACAACCTTCCAAAACTGAACCAGGAAGAATCAGAAAATATGGACAGACAAATTACAGCTAATGAAATTGAAGTAGTAATAAAAAAAAAAAATCCCAACAAACAAAAGTCCTGGACGGGACAGCTTCTAGGTGAATTTTACCCAACTTTGAAAGAAAAACTAACATCTATCCTTCTTAAACTACCCTAAAATGTTTAAGAGGAGGAGAGACTCCCAAGCTCATTTTTGAGGCCAGCATCATCCTAATTACTAAACCAGATAAAGATATTACAGAAAGCTATAGGCCAACATCCCTGGTGAATATAGATGCTAAAATCCTCAGCCAAGTAGCAGCAGACTGGATCCAGCAATACATTAAAAAGATCGTGCGCCATGGTCAAGTGGCATTCATTCGTGGGAAGCAAGCCGCCGAACTTACTGGGTGGCTTTGCCATCGTATCGCCGAAGTGTCTCATGTGATATTATACAGTTGGAAAGCCGCTCAGTAGTGGCCACGGACAGACACAGAATGAGTGAATCAGAGGTGCCGGTGGGGATTGGGGGGGGGCATCGAAGCAGGAACGGCACCAGGGCCCCCTCCCCCGAGGGTCAGCACCAGGGTGCAGGGACGCGACCCTGGGTGGCCCACGGAGCCGCAGGGCGTCTCCTGCAGACACTGGCAAAGAATGAGCACTGTGCGATCCTTTTACCAATTCAGAAAAAACCCACACAATTTATAAAGTCAGCACCCATGTCTTTAAAGGAGCAATCTCTCAGTAAGCTGGACACGGAAGGGGCGGTTCCTCAATTTGATCAAGTGCAGCCCCCCACTGCGCGGCGACGTGTGACAGGTTCCACCACAACCAGGCACGAGTCAGAATGCCCACGGGTGTGCCGACCAGTTCAGCCGAAGGAGGCGCGGAAGGTCGGGGGCACGTTGGGGAGGGAAGGAGGTGGGGTCCTCAGAAGCTCCTCACCTGTGGGCTGTGAGCTGGGGGGGAGAGGAACAATGCACCATGCGGGCAGCCTCTGCGCCTGGGCGCCCGGCGGGGTGGGCAGGACCACCGGGAGGGCCGGTCGGAAGGGCACTGGAAGAGGAGACCCAGGACGCGCTGGCTGTGAGCGCCCACCAAGGGGACAGCTGCAGAGATCATTCGGAGTGGGAGAAGCCCGAGCTGGAGGTGGAGATCCAGGAGAAGCCGGGACAGAGCGGGCGGGGGAAGCCGCGGGCGTAGGTGGCATCAGCCAGGGAGGCAGAGGAGGATGCTGGCAGGGCTCCTGGCCTGCTGGCTGCTCCGCTCAGCACATCTGCTGGCTTCCCCGGGGACCCCCTTCCCTGTCACACATTCCCTGGCCGGCTCTTCCTTGTCCCTCTCCATCACCTTAGTTATCAACACGTCCCTCTCAGGTCAAACCCCAGTAAGATTAGGTCCCACCCGAAGGGTCAGTGACCCCACTCAGGGAGTGGGGAGCATGCACAAGGCTCAGCCGAGCAGCCCATTCAAAGCTCTGCTTCCTCACTTCTGCTGCACCTTCCATCGGCCCACACGAGTCATATGGCCAAGTTCAAGGTCAGAGCAACAGGGAAGCACACTCCCCTGCACAGACCACAAGGCAGAGGGTGTGGCCATCCAACGCCGCTGAGGAAAGGAGCGAGGAGCTGGGACAACAGTCCGACCCCCCACATCAGAATGGAACCCAGTTTCCCCGGAAACCCAGTCTAGAAACCTCTCCTGGGCCTCCTGCCACCCTCATCCCACACTTGCCCCTTTCACAGAGATGCCGGGCAAGTGCCCTCCACCTGCCCCTCCGCGGCCAAGACAGGGAGAAGCGTGTTGGAGGCCAAGCAGCGGGAAGGGGCTGTGGAGAGCCCACCCTGCTTTGTGACACCGTGCACCCCAACACGGGGTGGCCCCCCAGGCCCCATCAGATGTGGGTGTGAGAAGCACGCCAGCGACACTCCGTCCGGAGGCTCAGCAGCCTGGGTCTCTGGTCCCTTCGATGCCAGCACTGCCCCTCTCGGCGTGGACAAAGACGCCACGCCCCGTCCACCCTCCCGCATCTCCCCGACGCCCTTCCGCTCCTGAATTTCATTTCTTTCCCTCTCTGACAGGCAGAGGCTCGACGCGGAGTTGACTCCGTGATCCTGACCCTTTGCTTCCCCCGCTCGGCTGGCTCAGAGGCCGCTCGTGCAGCCGCGAACCTCGGTGAGGCTGGGACAGTTTCTGCTCTTCCCCAGGTCCCTTGCTGCACCCGAGCCGGTGTCCAGCTCGGTGCCAAGGGGCCAGGGTGACATCAGGCCCGGGGGACGACTCTGGAGGGGTCAGACTCTTGTCCTGGACAGGGACTTCCGAGGCAAAGCAACACTCGCTGGAAATCGAGTCTCCAATTCCAGGTCTGCCGCTTACCGGGAGGCCGCTCGTAGCCTCAGATCTGGCTCCTTATCTGTGTAAGGAGCCATTGCTCTCGTCGGGCCCACGACAAGGGGACATGCCGGGGAGCGGGCACGGGAGGGCCTTGCAGACCCGAACTGCTTCAGCTGCTCAAGCAGCCTTCCCGTCGGGCGCCTGGAAGCCCTTCCCAAGGGGCCGAGCAGGTTCCTCTCTGCGCCCCAGATGGGCTGCATTCTCCTCCCTGACCTCCAAGCACCGGCAGGCAGAGGCCCCCAGGTGGCAGGTAGAGGACTGGCTATGCAAACCGGGTCCCGGTTTGACGGACACACCCCAAAGGAAGCGTTGCGGACTGCTGTTTCGGGTTCTCGTTCCTCTGAGGGTTTGTCTGTGCATTAGATGCACGTGATGTGATTCACATCCCCAGCCTCCCCCCCACCCCCGTCTCATTTGCCTTAATGTAAATTGTCTGCTTAGATCCCCTGATGGTGAAAATTGCATTTGTCCCATCGGCGGAGATATTCTGATGACAAGACGTGCGAGGAAGGCGGGGGCTCCGATGCAGGGGGAGCGTTTGAGTTCTTGGTCCCTCTGAGACAGTCCCGTCGCCCTGGATGGGGTGGGCTCTGCAGAGCAGCAGCGGGGGCGCCTCGCCGAGTCCCCTCACCAGGGAAGGTGCCGAAACCGTGGCCTGATTCAGAGTCCTCCATTCAGCGGTGTTCTTGGAAGACTTGGAGGTTTTCTGAGGGGCCCGCAGAGGGTGCCTTCCCCTGAAGGCAAAGCCAAACCTTCCTGTACTAGAGCGCAGAGCCAGGAGGCGCCCCGAGGCAGGGACACACAGCGGGCGGGGGAGGGGAGGGACGTCTCCCACTGCAGCGGGGCTTCTCTGTGGAGGGTCATGCCGCATGGCCAAGTTCACAGGGCTGAGCGTCTGCTTTCTGGCAGTGTGAAGAGTTTGCTGACAGCATCCATCAGACTTCGGGGGGAGGGGGGGTGCAGCTTCCCAGGGAGGCTTTGGCGGTCAGCTACGTGCAGGTAGATGACATGGAATGTGAACAGCAGCCCATGTTCCTTGTGCCCTTGTGCCAGGCCCTGTGTCGAGGACTCAAGGGGAGCCCCCGCCCGGAACCTCCCAGCAGCCCTTGGAGGCCCCTTGTGGTTGGAAGCAGAGAAGCAGCTTGACCCCAGGTGACGCAGCTGCTCACGGCGCTGGGACTTGAACCAGGGGTGCCGGGCTGTGTGGCAGCGGGCTGACCCGTGGCGTCAGCTGTCCCCAAGCACAGGGCGAGCTGTGAGCAGGGTGAGCCGCAGGCTTGTCAGGAAAGCAACTTTGAAGTACGGGACATGATTATGAAGTGTCCCTGGGGGCGGACCCCAAGGCCTTGTGCTCTCGGAGGGGCATGCTCAGCTTGGGGTAATTTCTGCACCCCGAGCCCGGCAAGCGGGGACGCGCAGGCTGGCGGGTCCAGAACAGCCCAGGGGCATCGATTGTGCACGCAGGGCCTTGGTCCCCACATCGGAGGCATGGAACCAGAATCACCCCAAGCACCTGGGAAGCTCAGTGTGAGAAAGCGCTGCTCTCAGGTGCCCCCCCACCCCCCCCCCCGGCCAAGGACTGTGCCCGGAAGGTGCTCAGCGAGCATGTGCTGGGTGAGCGAGCAGGTCCGCAGGAAGGCCGTCTGGCAGCTGAGCCTGCAGCGTGCTTTGGGCTAAGCCGTGCTCCCGCCTGAGCATCTCTGACACGCGCTTACTTCCTCTCTCCAGACCTCAACTGTCTAAGAAACACCCGAGCTCAGGCTGCAGGCTTTGCTTTTGATCCCCCGGCCCTGACTTTTTGGGTGAAACACCGTACTTTTTTCCGTTGATCAGTGGGTGTCTTCTTATGAACTCTCAGGCTGGTAAAGCGGTTGTCCCAGCCAGGTTTGACTTTAAACGTGGAGGTGTGGCCTCATCATATCTCCCTGTGCGCCATGCTGCCCACCTGGAGGGCGACCTGGGGAAGCCCCTCTGTGGGGGCCCCGTTTGAGCAGGGTCCAGAGGGGGCGTGAGAAGGTGAGGGGAGGCTGGCCGCTGTGGGCGGAGCCTCCAACAGAGGAGGCGGTAAATGCAAAGGCCCTGAGGCGGCAGCAGCTTCTTCACCAGGGCACCCTTCCTTTTTCCTCCACCGTTTCCTCAAATTTCTCTCCAACCTTAGAAGTGGAAGTTCCCAGAGGCACCAGAACAGGTGGGCTTGCTTGAGGGAATCTTGGGGTCGGCCACCTAAGAGGACGTGAAGTCGTTAGCAACCCCCCGTGTCACTTACTCCTGGGCCTGTACCGGCGGCGGCGGGCTTCCTGCTTGGTTGGGGGGGTCGTGGGTTGCCGGCTCCAGCTGCTGGACACAGCTCGTACGCCAATTAGTTGAGCGCACGTTGCCGGCCGCACAGCTAAAGCCGGTGGAGTGATTTGTTTTTATGCTCTCAAGCAATCCGCGGGCAGAATATTATTAGATTTGATTTTTTCCTAAGAGGCTGGGAGCGCGGTTATTTAATGAAGACGGTGTCCGAGCACAGGTCCGGTTTTCCCTTTGCCCTCTTCATCGCAAGCACGAACGGCCCCCTCTCAGGGAGCGTGCGGAACCGCTTCGGCTCCGTGGTCGCCGATGTGCGGGTTTCATTCCATCAGCCTGCTCCCAGCTCCCGGGTGTGCCCGAGACCAGGGCTCTCCTGCGCGGGGACGTCCGATCGGATACAGTCCACGGTGGGGCGGCGCTGAACTTCAGCTTATGCCAAGACCTCAAGGAGAGAGCATAGTCCGGGCAGGGACTTGAACCCACGCGTTCGCTCCATCCGAACCGAGACTCTCAGTGGTGTAAGCCCACGTACGGCATCGCAGCCACAGGTAAAGAAAGGGCACCCTGGCGGTGCCCCCTGCAGAAGGCCTTTGAACGGTGGGAAGCTGTCAGCGAAAGAGAAAGGGCTTGGTGCCCCCCACTGCACTTGCCACCCCCTGGAAATGCCCCCTCCTCCCCAGGTGTCCAGGCCTAACCTGTGCCGTCAGGCCTCTGCCACACCCCCCACCCCGAAGGTGTCGTTCCTTACTCGGAAATTCTTTCCACCTAAGTTACTGCTGTGCACTCTGTGCCGCTTAATTTTAGGTTTAAGGGTGTGTTGTCTTATTTCCGAATTAAACTGAAGCCTTTTCTCGGGGCTTAGACCACACCTTCTACTTCTTTGTCTTGAAACATCTGCCGTCTTTGTGTCTCCCATGGAGCAGGCCCTGACTTAACCGGGAATGAGCAAACCCAGCGTCCCCCAGATGACCCGACTGGGCCGTGAGAGTCCGCTTCTATCCACCATTCACCCAGCGCCGCCCGGCCAGCCGGCCGCCATCCCCTCATCCTTCATCCCGCCATCCATCCGTCCACCCACCCGCTTATCCTGCCATCTGCCCACCACCCACCGCTCATCTTTCCTCCCCCGCCCGTCTCTCCGCCCATTCGTCCGTCCATCCATCCATCCGCTTCCCAAGAAAGGCGTATTGCGGTCAGCTCGCTGTGGCAAGATCTGCAGCTTTAAAGTCCTTTTATCTTGTGACTAATATTAATTGCTGTATCGAAAGTGTTAAGAGGGAGAGTCGGCCCAGGAGGTGGGGGCCCACAATGGGAGCAGGCACAACAGAGAAGCGTCCCTGACAGCCTCTGCCGACTCCTCGGACTGGATCCCTGCTTGTTCTTAGACGGCCCGGGCAGCGACCTTGCCAGCATCGTTTGGCGGGCACCGTGGGGGCCGAGAATCCCTGGTCTCTGCTCTCCGAGGGTCTGGTGGTCACGGGCATCTGTAGGTGAAGCCATTTAACTTGCTTCTCACATGTTTTCTTTAGCAGCAAACAATCTACGCCGATATAATTGTCACATTAAAAATGGCACTAATTGACGCCTTCGAAGAGCACAAATGTACAGCCCCTAACTGCTGTGTAATCACTCGTCACACGCAGGAGAACGTGACACGAAGTAGGTATTTTGTCTCTCGGAAACAAAGCCAGCTTGAAAGAACAAAAGTGTGCCCATCAACTCCCTTGGAGAAAAATGCCAGCCAAATGGAGTGTGTCCTATAAAACATTAGCGACAGAGGAAGATGGGGAGGAGACTGAGCTGGAGGAGGTGGGGAAGGGAGGGGGTGGGGGGGGAGGCATCCTGAGCTCGGAAGCCGAGACAGACTCTGGAA
>PVKU01014955.1:0-20389 GCA_004027475.1 Anoura caudifer | reverse complement strand
TTGCATTTGTCACCAACAAGGCAGGTGGGTCTGGGCAGTTGTCTACTCTGCCATAGGGTCGGGGACACAGGGTGCCAGCCACAGAGCCGCACCCTGAGGGCCAGGCTTGGCCAGACACCGAGAAGGAGCCCCAGGGGCCAAGGGAACTGAGCCCAGCGGAGAAGTGACCGCAGAGGGCTATCCTGGGAAACCAGCCCAATTCGAACTCAGGCCTCCCCTGCAGGCCCAGGACAGTGGTCGAGCCGGTCTAGCCTTGGGTCCTAGGGAGCAGGAGGGAGTCCCAGCCTCGGACAGGAGCTTGGGCCAGCAGATCAGAGCCCCACTGGGAGAGGGAGTTCGTGGCAGCAGGTTCTCTGATGCCTCTCCCAGTGACATCATGGGAGGCCAGGGCCAGGCTCCAGGACACACTCCCTGCTGCTCTCTAGCAGAAGGGCTTGGGGCGGGCCCAGAATGGTGGCCATGACAGCATCGCTACGGTGTGCCAGGCACCATGCTCAGCACTTGAGACGCAGCGGCTCCCTGGGGAAAACGAGGCACCGAGGGGCCGATACAGCTATCCGCACTCACACGGCTGACGGGGCTGGGACGGAACCACGCTGCCCCAGGGCGGCCGCCCCTTGCGCTGCCTCTCCCAGGGAAACAGCTGAGCTGGGCGGTGGGGGAGCCGAGGTCTGGGCCAGCTGGAGAAGGCCCCCCTGCCCAGCATGCGGCTGTCACAGTTAATCCCTACAGGGGCTCGTTTGGATAGTGGAGATTCATGTCTCTTCAGTTTTACAGTCTATGTAGTAAAGCTTCCAGGTCTTAAGCTGCTTGCTTGCTCAAGGTCGCTTTTCAAGGACTTGAGCTTGTTCTAACTCAACCAGCCCATGGCCCTGAAGACAAAGCCTTCGGCTGAAGTTTAGGAAGGCCTCTCGAAGGTGCACAGTGGGCCAAGCCTACTCTTTGCAGCCATTTCTTGCCCCCACATTCCAGCAACAGCTCTGCCATGCGATAATGCCATCCCTGTGTGTGGGGAGGGATGCTGAGGTCCAGGAGGCTGGGGCCTTGGGCAGCAGGCTACGAGCCCCCGCTGACCCCTGAGAGCCTGGAGCGGTAAGGGAGGGAGGGGATGGAGAGATGGCAGAGGCGGCTCTGCTCTCACTGTGGCTCATCTGGGGTTCGGTAAAGTGGCCCTGAGCCTGGGCAGCCACACTGGAGCCATCAGCTACAGACCCTCCAGCCATTTAGGGACAGGAGCTGGGCTGGCTTCAGGACACTGAGGCCCCCAGCCCTAGGCCATCTCCTTCCAATGCAGAGGCCTGTCCCCTGGTTCCCAGATGCTCTGCCAGGTCCTCCAGGCCTCGGCTTTGGTCTCTGTCAGCCTGGAGCTGCCAAGCTTACCACTGTCAGCCTAAGTTGGTGTCAGCCCAGGAGTAGATGCACCACCCTGCATAGGCCTCCCTGCCAAAGCACAAGTGAGGCTGGGGATGGGGGGTAGGGCTCTTCCTGGAGCCCAGGTGGCCCCAGCTCTCCTGGGGGGAGGCAGGACTAAGTTCCCCAGGCTATTAGAAGATGTTACTGGGCCTCGGTGCTCCCATCTGCCCAATGGGGAGATCATGGTAAGACTAACATTTACACGGGGCAGGGACTGCTCCAAATGCTTCCCTACCCACCAAGACCCCCACAGAGATACTACGGTTACCCACTTCTTCCAGACGAGGAAGCCGAGGCAGACACCCAAGTTCCCACAGCCAGAGAGGAGCAGAGCCAGGGTTCTCCCCAGGCAAGCGGCCTTGCTCTCTCTGTGTGTCCTGCAGGATTTGTGCAGCAGCGGGGATGGGGTTTGAGACAAGGGCACTCAGCACAGAGCCAGGCTGGCTGAGGAGCCCCCTCTCCACTGACGGACAGGAGAGCTGGGTGGACGAGAGTCCCAAACACTAACGGTCATGCACAGGTAAGCCTCCTATGCCTCAGGGTCCTTGCCTCTAAGTGGGCTCAGCACACACACAGGCCTCAGAGCCTACAGAACACTGAGCCTGGGGCCCCACAGGCTCTGAGGGCACAAGCAGGGTTCTGGCCCAGGCCAAGCCCCCAGGGGACCAGGGAGAGTCTGGGGCTTGAGGGCCCTGGGGCGTGCCTCAGCCCACCTGGGACGGGGCAGGCTGGAACTGAGCAGGGGTCAGAAACTGTGTGTCCCACGCTGTTCCCTGACCCATGGCCCCTCTGCCCAGCAGCCCAGGCTGGGCCCCAGAACCTGCAGGGCTCCCCAGGAACCTCAGGAACCCCCAATGGGACTTGAGGACCAGACAGGCAGAGGGCAAACCTCAATAGGCTGAGCCCAGCCAGAGCCCTACCCCATCCCCTTGGAGAGGCCCCTCTGTGCCAACTCTGCCTATATACCCCCAGACCCACCATCTGCCTGTTCCCTGGGGTCCTGGTCCCCCAGCTGCCAGGCTTGCTCACGTGATGGCCCCATCTGCTGTGAGTCAGAAGGAGGGGTCCACAGAGCCACCCTTGGTTGGGGTTGAGGGTGCAGAGCCTGCTAAGCTCTGTGGTGGGGTAGCACCAGGGTTTGGGGCTTTGTTGCCATGTTGCTCTCACTCCCCCACCAGCTCTGCCCTTGGCTCTTTGCCCCTGCCATGTAGAAGCCCACCCACACCCCTGAAATGGGTTCAGCTCCCACCACCCACACGTGGGCCTGGAGCACCAGCCTGGGCCCCACACCACCAATGCTGCCCTCCCCATCCTGCCCAAGGCGTCCTACCATCCCTTTCCCCCACCCCCACCGCCACCCCAGGAGCAGACTGGAACCTGCTGAACTGGAACTCCGGCCCCCATGAAATGACCCGTGCCTGCCAGGTCTCCATCCCCGCCCCATGCCCCCAGGCTCTCACCATTCCCAAACCTTTTCCCACAGCTTCCCCTGCCAGGAATGCCCACCCCCACCCTCCCACACAAACCTCAACCCTCCTCCCTGTCGCCCAGCCTAGATGTCCTCTGCCTGCGAGCGCCCCAGGCAGAGCGTTCCAGTCCTCCTCTGCTAGAAAGTTCTCTCCCACCTCCACCAAGGGGCTAATCTCACTCCTCAGCCTCAGATCCTAACTGTCTCATTTGTTTGTGTCCTCGAAACAATCCTGGCCCCTGCCCAGTGGCCCCGGGGCAACAACAGCGAAGGCTGCCTGGGAGACCACACCTACCTGCCAGCCTGGAGCCCAGCCTGCACACATGGCTCCCTCCCGGCAGGCCCTCGGTGGGCAGGTTGGCCTTCGAGATGGACCTCGAAAAGCCGTCCAGCTGCAGGTGTGGCCTCCCTCACGGACCTCAGCTGCAGGGGTGTCCTGCGTGACCTGACACTCTCAGCTGAAGCCCAGAGAAGGGGGAAGGCAAGGTGGCCGTGGTGCTGCTGAGACCAACGTGGGTCTGTACCTGAGGCCCTGCAGCAAAGGTGCAAGGGGCAGGTCTGGCCCCAAGAGCTGGTCCCAGCCCTAGACCCCCACCTCCTCGCTGGTGGAGACCCCAGCCTTGGCTCTGGGAACCAACTCAGCAGCTGGAGGATCTCATGGACTGAAGATACTCCTTCCCACTCAGTCTCCACTCTGAGGAACTCGCCTCTCCCCTCAGGGTACCCACAAGGCAGGGAGGGGTGTGTTGAGGGCTTGGCTGGGCATCTGGACCACGAGTTCTAAGACACATTGTTTATCTCACTCACTGCCCTGTCCCTCACCCTTAGGACAGTAGCTGACACACAGTAGGTATTCAATAAATGTTTGTATGTATAACTTCCGTGGCCCTCTGGAGCCACAAAGGCTATTTCTACACACTTGCCCCCCACCCGCCCCACCCAGTCCAGGGCTGCTCCAGGCAGGGGCAGAGGGGAAGCAGTGAGAGGGGCCCTGCAACCTTCCTCAGGAAAATGGGCACCAGCCCTCCCCCGTGGGGCCCTGGGAGACCCCAGCTCAGCACCACAGGAAGGAGGCTGGTGGGGGAGGTGGGAAGGACAGGAACCAGCAGTTTCCCCATGGTGGGACAGGGTAGCCCCCTGGGGTGGGGGTGGGGGAGGGAAGGCCCTATCAGTGCCCTGCAGGCAGGAGCCCTGGGGCCTGGTGGTTAGTGGGTGTCACACTCTCCAGCCCTCAGCCTCAGCTTCCCCATCCATCTTCCCCTGGTCCCCAGAATTCAAACCCCACAGCCAAGACCATCTTCTCCCCAAGGACGCCTGTGTGATGAAGAACCAGACTACTCTCGGCTCCCTTGGGGGCCCAGCCCCAGCCCTCCAGCGCTGGGTGCCCTGCCCCCTGCAGCAGCCTCTCCTCCCCGAGGCTGGCCCCCAGCTCTCTATCTCCAGACTTGCCATGTGACCACAGGAGAGCACCTGCCCTCTCAGAGCCTTGGTCCTCCCGTCTGTAAGCGGGCGTGAACAGCAATCTCACCCCCAGGGAGCAGCCCCGCTGGCTGTGCCCAGGAAGCCTCAGTTGCCCCAGCTCACCACTGACTAGTCCTTCTGAGAGTTCCACCCACCCTCCCACCGATCTGTCTCCTTATCCATCTACCCCCAACTCCAGAGAGCATGACAACGCTCCCCTGAGCTGGCTCCCAGCCAGGTACCAAGACCTCCAAATTCCACATCGTACCACCACCCCTCTCTCTGCCACACACATACCCCGTTCCTCCTCCCTCCTTGATCTGATACCTGGTGCCAGGTAGAGGGTCCCAAGTAGGGTCAGGCAGCTGAACTGCCTTTCAAGATCCACCGCCAAGGCTTAACCTGCCTGCCGCGGTCCTGCTGGGAGCCGTTCCTTCATTCCCGTTCCTTCCTTTGCGTGTGTGTGGCAGTTGCCCAGCCCCTCTCCTGCACAGGGCAGGGCAGGCAGGGCAGGCGGACAGCCAGTGCCGAGTAGGAGGAGGAGCCCAGGGAAGTGCTGGGGTTTGGTGGCAGGGGATGCCTCCTCCTGCCCTAGATGGGCTCCTCCCTCCTCCCCAGCATGGCTAGGGATGACGACTACAACGGGACGGGACCATGAGTGAGTCACAGATTCTCAGAGGGAGGCTGAGAGGGGGCAGGGCTGAGAGCTGATGCGGCGACCCTGAGGGATGCCTGTGACTCAGCAATGAACAAGGGGGCACCTCAGCCTTACCCCTCCCTCAGGCAGGCAGGTGTCAGGCTTCCCGGACAGACACTGGCCAGGGATAACGCTGCCTCCTCATCCTCCGTCGTCTGTCACTTCCCCGGGGCTGTTCTCCCCAAAGTTCCCACAGAGGCCAGGGTTGCTACGGCAACAGGCCACTTTGATGCTGCCCCCACCCCCAAGCCCAGGACACAACTGCCCTTTCCTGAAAGAGTCCAACCTCCTTGGCAGCGGACTGGAGCGGCGCTGACCTGCCCAGTAGAGCGGAAGGCACTGGGGGAGGGGTATCAAGCACCTGGCATGCAGCCAGCCAGTCCGTACACACTGGCTACCTGACTGCGAGTCCCCTCTGAGCTCCGGGGCTCCCAGCAACGGGGCCCAGCTCAGCGCTGCCCAAGCACACAGTTTCAACATCCTGAGACTCAGGTTCTGGGTTCTGAGACCCCAAGGGCTTCTAGAAAAGGCATACTTTAGTCCGTCTGCTAGGCCAAAGAGGAAACTGAGGCCCAGGTGAAGAACCATTTCTGGTGGCCACAAAAGCTCAGAGAGAAATTCGGACGTGGGCCAATGCCCCCATCCCACTTCTGGTCACCGACCTCTGTCAGCAGCTCACTCCCACCGCTGAGGTTCCAGGAGGCTGGAGGCTTCCGATGGCTCAGGGTGGCCCTGCCAGGTGGGGACTCCCTGCCCTCCCTCCTCTTTACAACGTGGACAAATGGTTGCCAAGTCGCAGGTGCTACAAGGGTTTCACACCGTCATGAGGGTGAGTGATGAGAGCAACTAATGGCAGTGGTGATCACTCTGACTGACCTTTCACTACATTTCAGACTTTTCCCTCACGCCGAAGACAATGTGTGTGTGTGTGTGCGCGCGCGCGGCGGGGGCAGGGGTGGAATGTGTTGCTCAGACCAGTGCCAGCTGCTGGATGAGCCCTCAAAAAATGGTTGCTGTGAATGTGGTAATGAGGGAGGGAGAGCACAAGGCAGAGAAAGGAAGCTCAGAGAAGGGAGTTAACTGGCCCGAGGTCACACAGCTAGAAGTGGAGAAGCTGGGATGGAGCCCGGTGGCCGGACTCCACTCTGGCTCTCCTGATCACCCAGGGATGCAGCCTCCTGCAGCCTCCACCAGCCTCCGGGGCGGGGCGGGCCCGCACAGAGCGAGAGCTCAGGGCGCTGCGGGTCCCTTCTCCAAAAGGGGAGGAGAGCCACCTGGTGCAGCATGCGTGAAATTTTGTAAGCAGCCTGGGGGGCCCGGGTTGTTGCAGGTGAGGATACCCCGCACCTGCCTGCATAAATCAGGCTGCAGGGAGGAAGAATCACAATGAAGCTACCCAGCAGGCTCTCCAGACTGTGGCTCACACCCATTGAGGGGAGGGCCCTTGGCCCATAGGGACAATGAGTTCTTCAGGAAAGGATGGGGAGTCCCTTATATGTCAGGAGACAAATCACCACCTGTAAGCCTTGGTTTCTCCAAGGTCTGTCCTCAGGGCTCAGCCCCTGCTAGGTGGGGCAGCCTCAGCTGTTCCCTGGGACCTGGGCATGCAGGGCAGCCACCCCCCAGCCACACACCCCCACCAGAGGGTACTGGCCAGCAGGGCACAGATGGAGAGTTGGAGGTGCCACTCGGCTCACGGCAGGGTCCTGCCGGGCTGGCTGCCCAAGCAAGGGACACAGAGACCGGAGCCAGCTGCCACCGTGACCACATAGGAAAGGCCTATGAGGCAGCCTGGCCAGGGCAGCAGTTGGCTGGCCAAGCTCTGGCTGCCCTTTCACCATCGGGCTTCTCAGAGACCTACTACGTGCTGGGCACTGTGCCAGAGTCCAGGGTCGGGGTGGGGAACAAGGCCCAGCTCCAAGTCTGACTCACATCAGGGTAATCCCAGAGAGGCAGTTATTGGCACCACAGAGCTCCCAGAAGGCTTCGGGAGTCAAAGGAGAGGATCCAAATGGATTACTATTAATCACAACAATGCCTACCATTAGTCCTACTAAGAGGCCTGAGATCAGCCGCAGTGCCCATAGGGACACTGAGTACGACCCTCTGTTTTACGTGGGTCACTCTAATCTCACCCTCCCCATGCTGTGGCAGGGGTCCCACTGGTACGGTAAAAACAAAGTAACGCGGCCAAGGTCACACAGCCAAGGTCACACAGCTGGCATGTGGCCGGGCCTCCTGATGCGTGGGCTCTAACCTTCTAGGTCCTTCTGAGCTCTTCATAGTTATCTCCTCCTCTGGTTCTCAAAACAGTCACTACCCCCCACTTCACAGAACAGGGACAGAGGCACAGAGAGGGGGAGGGGCTCACCCTGCCCTGCAGGAACACAGCCAGGGTTTGACTCGGAGCCCTAGCTGGGTCTTTCTTCTTTTTTTACAGATTTTATTTATGTATTTTTAGAGAGCGGGCGGAAGCCCTTACTCTGGACTCAGGTCAAGTGGCTTCGACTCCCAGCTCTGCCAGCTGGGTGACGCAAGTGGGGACCGTAACAGCACCACCAGTAATAACAAAGGAGGACAGGTACAGCTGCTGGCCCAGGCCCAAACCAGCACCCCTGATGTATCTGTGAGGGTTTAACAGTTCAGAGCGGCCTGCGGATGCGATCGTAACGGGACCACCAGGGAGGTGGGAGGCCTGGGAGCACGTGAGGACCCCAGGGCAAGAGAAATGGGTAAGAGAAAGGGACGTCCGTGGTGCCCACTGGGACAGAGGCCCAGGCCAGTGGGAGGACCCGGCTTTGTTCCTAGAGGCCTCACCCCTCCCTGTCTCCAAGCCTCCAGCCAGAGGGTGAGCCAGCCTTGCAAACAGCGCAGAGCGGTGCCACCTGTGGGAAGGGTCATGGGCCACCCCTGCCTGTTTGGAGGTGAGTTTTTATTGGACAAGAGCATTCGAGTCCAGGCTTCTCTCCTTGCAAGCTGAGAGGCCTTGTAAGTCACTGAGCACCACACCTGGCACACAGCGACGATGCTCAACAAATGTTGAGCCGATGTTATCACGTTACCGTAAAACAGACTTTCGGAGTGCTGGGGAGTCTCTCCCAGAGGCCAAGATGGTGCCAGGGGAGGTTCTCACACTGAGCGAACAAAAAGCTAGCGAGACAATTGGACAGAGGGAAAAACTCTACCGACTCCAGCACCAGATTGGGGGTAGTTCCAGGGGAAGGCAGGCACATGGGCCATAAAAGGCAAAATAGCACGGGTCGGGGGTGGGGGGGGGGGCGGGCAAGGTACTAGACCAAGCAGACCTGTCGGTCTAGCCTGGGGAAGGATGGGATGGGTTGGGAGGTGGACCCACTCAAAGTGCACGGAAGTTTGGGGAGTCGATTGGTCATCTTGAGAAAGCACCTGGTGGGTTCCACACCCAAGCCGAGATAATCCCAGGGGAATGAAGAAGCTCTCTGGCTCAGGACTCGCACGGTGTCCTAGCGCTGCGGCCCATGGCTCCGGCACCCACATGGCCCTTGGTCTCCAGGAGGGAGCCTCTCTCACTTTCTCTTGCCCACCTGGTGATGAGTATGTGACCATGTGGCTCCAGCAGCCGCATGGCCCATGGCCGTGTGGGCTCCACACGCAGGATCCAGGAGGGAGCCTGAAAGCATGGCAGCTGGGAACAAGCGAAGCTACCTGGATGGGACCAAGACTGCCGCAGCTGCCTGCGGGCTCCCGAGGACTGTACTTTAACACGGGGCAGGACCTCTGGATGTGGCTTTTGCCTTGGTCTTTCTGAGGACGGTTGGACTTCCTCCAGGGCAGAAAGAGGAGACGGCTCCGAGACAGCAGTCCGCCGTTCTCCCAGGTTGCACAGCACCTGGATAAAACCTGCTTCCTTTCGCACCAGCACCTGTCTCACACATTTGGCTTCTGCGGCAACATGCAGCCAAACCTCTATTCTTGTTTGGTTGCAATTATGATTATAATAAAGTCAACACAGCCCTGGCTCAGTGGATCGGGCGCTGGGATTTCCAGTCAGGGCACATGCCTGGGCTGCATGCCAGGTTCCCAGTAGGGGGCACGCGAGGGGCGACCACACATTGATGTTTCTCTCCCTCTCTCCTTCCCTTCCCCTCTCTCTAAAAATAAAGAAATAAAACCTTTAAAAACAGAACCAGAGTCAACACAACTGCCGAACAGGCCAGCACTCCATGGTGCACATAGCCCTTTTGTGTTCAATATCCCTTCTACAGAACAGTGAGGGTTGCTCCCATTTAACAGAGGTGGCAACTAAGGCTCAGAGAGAGACCCTTCCCGAAGCTTCATACCATGTGTTCAGTAGAGCCAGCACTTGAACCCAGGTCCTGGGATCCAGATCACATGCTTTTTCAGCTAATGCTCCTCCACCTCCCCTTTCATTCCCGTGGGAAAGCTTCCTGGCCGCAGGCGTGGGGGCAGCCACAGCCCCACAATAACGCCATCTCCCATCACACCCTCCCCAGGGCCCAGGGGGATGGCATTGCCCATGTGACTCAGCCACAGTCACAAAGGGAGCTGTGTGCCCTGTGCCCTAGGCCTGCCTCCCCAACCTTCTGCTCGTCCCCCAGCTGGAGACGAAGCAGGGAGCCTGACAAGTCCAAGAAGCAAGGAGAGCAGGAGGGATTGTCGGCCATTAACATAGCACACAGCGAATGGCGACTCAGGTCTAGGCTTGGGGTGCCAGAGGTTGGTGTCGCCACAATGGCACAGCCGCACAGCCGCACAGCCGGCACACGGAAGGCCCAGGTCCAAGCCAGTTCTCTGAGACCTTATTTGGAGCTCCAAGAACAGACTCAACCTCATTGGCTCCCTCTGGGGTTGAGCCCAGGCAGGGGCCCTGCCCACATTTACCTGGATCAGGTTTCTGAAGATTGTAAGGAGGAGCTAGTCACTCCCTGATGCCAGTCAGGCCCTGGTGTCAACACCTGTCCCCAGCACGGACTTCTGTCCACCCCTCCCCCCTGGAGGTGGCAGACCCAGAGCCCATGTACCCCTGTTGAGCGCTGATGGTGTGGAAGGCAAATGACTTGGTGCTTTCTCCCACGCCCTGTCAAGGAAGCCTTGCCCCACTTGCCAAAGGAGCAGACTGAGGGTCAGAGAGGGAGGGGTGCCCGCCCAAGGTCACACAGGATTTGAGCCAGGATCTGACTTTAGGGCTGGTTCCCTCCCCCTGCTTGGTTCCTATGGCATCTTGACCACTTGCCAATAAGAAGTGACCTTGGGCCCAGCCCAGACAGGAAGGCAGACAGACATCACCCCTGCTATAGTCACCCTACTCCTGTCCTGCTGGAGGGGGCACTGCGGAATGCAGGTCCTCAGATAGAATTCAGGCTGACTGGGCCTGCCACGGCTGGCCCTGCTGACCTCCCCAGGAGGCGGGCACGCCTGGGTGCCCAGCTGCCCGAGATAGAGGGTAGACAGGGCAGCCGCCCTCTCTTCCTACACATGACGGAACGTCTGACCCCGGCCCAGCCCCCGCATGCACTTGGCAGGAGGGTTGGATCCAGCCAGAACAGGCCTGGAAGGTTGCTGTGGCCACATTCCTGCCTCCCAGCCTTCCGAAGTCCCTGAGACCAGGGCAAGGACAGGCCCACCAAAGACAGGCCAGAAGCCCTTTCCCTGTCCCATGCCGGTCACCCTGGGCCACCCCTGCCGCAGGCAGCCGGGACAGGGCCATGCATCCAGAGGCCCAGGGAGCTCAGGTGAGGCCCTAGCCATCTATAGGTGTCAGCCCACCTTTGCAGCTCAGGAGTTTGGAGCTGGGTGGGCTTGGCCTCTGAAGCCAGAAGTGCAGTACCTCCTCAGGGTGTGACAGTGGCAGTGGCACTTTGCTGAGGCTAAAGGAGACCTGGTGATTGGGAGGCTCCAAACTGTTCCTTGCCCCACCTAGACTTTCCCCAGCATTTCCCTAAAGCCCCTAAAATAGCACAGCATGGGACCTGGCATCACATTTCCCAGCTCTGAGCTGCCTGCACCTCAGTGCCCCCCACCCCCATACGGGTGTAAAATGGAGTCGTGCCTGCCTGGCAGGCCAGACAGTTACAGGCTCTGCCCTCTCCCAGGATGTCTTTTAAATGCAAATTCCCCCAACACAGGGAGTGGGCCAGGCTTCTATCTCCTCCAGAGGAGCCTCCCAGACTAGAGGTCCCAGACAGGCCGTCCCTGCTGCTGCTGGTGCCCCCACGGTTGTGCCTGTCTCAGTGGCTCCCTCAGCCCTGCCCTGGGAGGTTTGGGAGCAGCCCAAGGCTTGGTCCAGGTGCCTTTGGTTGGGCAGCAAGGTGTGGTCTCTCCCACGCAAAGGGAGGTGCACGAGGCCCAGAGAGGTTCAGCGACTGCCCACAAGGCAGCACCGTAGGTGTGGAGAGAGCAGCCTTTGCTTTGTCTTGAGGGTGACAATGTGCCATCTCACTCGACTGCCACAGGGTCCACAGGGCCCAGAATCTTGCCTTTGACCCCCCACGTGCCCCGCCCCTACTCCTGCACACACACCGACTGGAGCCCAGCACCGAACTGTGCTAAGGTGTGGGCTGCAGGGGATCACCTGGGGAGTCATAAAGAGGTGCCTCGGTGTCCCCACATGAAAACCAGGCCTGCCACCTCTCCCCTTCCAGTAAATGAAGAGTTGGAGTTGGGTGAACTCCGTGGAGAGCCCATGGAGCGCCCAGCCGCGCCCCAGGATGCCACCCAGGAGTGCCTCTTTCTGCACGTGCCTCTGGCCCGGCAGCCAGGGCGCCCCCAGGTCTCCCGCTAAGTGCTGGGGCGCAGATGGCTCAGGAGGCGTAATGGAGAAAGGATGATAACTACTCATTAGCAGGGGTGGCCCAATTAACAGAGGGAACGTGGGTGGGGATGTTCTGCCCACACACCCCAGGGAGCCACATTGTAGGGGCGGAACTGGCCGGGCGCCAGGGCCCCACCGACTCCAGCCACCCACCTCTGTCTGGCTGACACGTGGGACCAGGAGACTGGGTTTGCAGGGGTGGGGGCAGCGGGGGAAGACTGGGGCTGGGGTGGGGGGACTGCTGCTTTGCAGACCCCTGCCCCTGCTCCCCTCCCTTGTGCCTGGTGAGGAGGCAGCCCCTGAAAGCAAGGCCTGGCCCAGGGGCCCCTGGGAGGCACTAGCAGGACTGAGCCTTCTCTTCCACCAAGGCCCCCCCACCACCACCAGCCTGGCATGTCCTTGGCCACTGTTTAGGAGTCTCATCGAAGTGGCCTGTCCCAGAGAGGATGAGCAGCGCATCAGCACACAGTTTGGCGTGCACCTCCTGCCTCCTGCAGCCAGGGTAGGAAGGGCTGTGCTGTTGGGGGAGGGGCTGGGACGAGGCCAGAGCACCCTGGGTTGGCCAGACAGGGCAGGCTCCCCACCCAAGTGTGGACCCCACCCGTTCCACCAAGCTGACCGCGAGGCTGCCTTCCTCCTCCTTGTCAAAAGTTAAACAACCCAGGCCAACCTGCTCCCAAACCGGTTTCCCATGGCATCCCAGCAGGTCCGGGCACAGGGGGACGGGCGAAGCATGGGTCCCAGTAAGCACAGGCTCTGCCTCCCCATCCAAGCACCAGGGTGAACAGCACCCCCCCCCAGCCTTCAACCATCTGGAACCCCCTCATCTGGGCGCTGGGAGCACACCCCATACCCTGCCAGCTTCCCTGGGCACCACGTGGACATGCCCAGCTCACACTCAGAGCAACAGGGAGCAGCCCTAGGACAGCCAGGGTCCCCAGACCAGCCCAGAACCCTGAGCAGGCTCAGGGCTAGGCCTCACATGTGGCTTCAGGTCACTGAACTAGACCCGGGGCCAGCCGAGGTCAAGTAGGGCCACACTAGGAAGTCACACCCTGCTGACCTTTCTTCCCCCCTTCCCCACCCAGAAGAGCAACTTCTTACCTTTGTGTGTTGACTGCAGATGCTGCCTCCTCCCCTTCCACCTCCTCCCAGGGCTCCCGGCTCCCAGTCTGAACTTGTTTGGGTACGTGGTTACAGGTGAGGCTCCGCCTGTTTGTCTTGCACCATTTCCGGCTGGCCCCACAGCCACGGCTGCCACCTCCCTCTCTCATTCCTGGGTTTCCATGCAGGAGCTGACTGTCCTGGCCCTTTGGGTGCTGAGCACCCCTCACCCCTCACCTTAGCCCTCCAAGAGCTTTGGCACCTCTACTCAGGGACTCATGGGCTATGGGCCCATCCGTGGATCCTGGATGAGCCTGTAGGGGGTCACTGGATGTCTCTGAGCCTCAATAGCACCCCCAGGGCAATTAGGAGGGTGCTGTTCTCCATATGTAATTACCAACTCTGCAAGTTCCCTCCTGCCTCCTCCCTGAGCTCAGGCCCCACCTGAAGTCTGGGCCCAGACTCACTTGCCTGCAATAAAAGCAAGGCAACAGCCCACAGATGGCTGGAGGCTGCAGGTGTGGGGTTCAGGGGAGTGCAGAATGGGGCAGGGAATGTGGAACCTGCTCTCAGGACACCCAGCCTCCTGCAGGACACAAAGCAAGAACAGAGACACAGGGTGGGGGCAGGGATGGGAAAGGATGGGAGCAGTTGCTCCAGGTATCAGGGGTGAGGGGTACAAAAGGGAATGGTCCAGGTAGCCCCCTCCCCACCCAAGAGGCCCCCATGGAGATGCTGGCCAGCCCCAAGCCCCGCCTGGCCATCCCCAGCTCCACCCTTCGGGCCCCGACAAACCAGCACTTCCCCGGAGGGAGTTTTCCAAACCTGTCACACCCAGGCTCCCACTCCCCCAGCTGGCTTCTGATTCCCGCCCCACCCCCAGTGTCCCCAACATTGAGAACTGAGCCACTCCTTCTTGTTAGAAGCCATTGGTTCATTCAACAAAATCTGTGGTGGGCAGGTGCCGGCCCCAGCGAGGCACTGAGTCTCTGGGTGCTCTGGGAAATTACCCCCGATCCCATGTGTCTCCAGAAGCTCCCTGGGTTCCTCTCACTCGGGACCCATCACCCAGTGACCCCATTACATCTTCCTTATCTGTGTGCCCTGCCAGATCGCCAAACCCAAGCCCAGCTCAGGGTCTGGTGCAGGGACATTCTGGGTGACTGGTGAGTTAAGGAGAAACTGTAGGAAGAAGGAATGGAGGATGGATGGATGGATGAATGGATAGCCAGCCAGCCAGACAAGTGGGTGAATTCAGCCGTGCATGTGGCAAGTGTTTATTGAGGGTCTGCTGTACGCCAGGTATTGTCCTAGACACTGGGGACACAGCAGAGAACAAAACACAAACAGCTCTGCCCTCTTAGAGCCAGGAGGACACAGCTAGTCAATTAATATGCAAATAAAGACAAAACATACCCAGTGGTAAGAACTAGGAGCAAAATAAAGCAGGGGGAGGGAAAGAATGATGGAGTGACCCTTGAGCACAGACTAAATGTACCAAGGGAGGTAGACTTGCAATGTCTGGAGTAAGACAATTCCAGACAGCAGGGGTGGCATGTGCAGAGGTCCTGCGGTGGGCGGTTGCTCGGTGTGTTTCAGGAATGAGGGGGAGGTGGGCCTAGGCAAATGAAGGAGTTGCGGGAGAGATGAGACCAAGGAGGTAGAGGAAGGACAGATGGACAGATGGGCAGGTGGGAGCAAAGGTGGACCCAGCCCTGACAAGGGGTCAGAGAGCTCCAGTCCTGAGGGCAGGTCTGTCGCTGGCCACAGGTCAGACCCGCATGTGGAGGCGGACCCAGGGCCCCTGGCGTTCCTAATCCCCAGACCACCCCTGCGCCCCTTCCTCCCAGCAAATTTCCAACTGCTGACACTACCTCTGCTCTGCCATGGGCGGCAGGACCTGCGTCCCCCACCCCCACAGGATGTGCACAGAGGAGGGGGTGCCCAGAGAGTTGTGTCTGAGAAGACAGCCTCCTCCCCAAGGCCCGGAGTTTCCCCAGGGCCCTGAGAGCTGTGCTCGTGACCCAGAGAGGCTGCCCACCCTGATAAGGACACCAGGGGAGTCCCAGTGACCCACTGGTGACTACCCCACTCCTGCCACCCACACTCCATCCCCCCACCCCACCCCTTTCCTCCCTCAGGGAGCCTGGCATGTGATGCGGTCACAGAGCCCTGCTGAGCCAGCTGCAGGGGTGGGGCTGCAGCCCTGGGTTCAAACCCTCCTTTGCTGGGCGCACCAGGAGGGTGCTGCAACTCTGCACCTCGGGGTATCGATTAAATTTGGAAACACATGCCTTTGCCCTGCTTGCCTGTTGGAGGCAAAGGGAGGGATAGGGGCAGGGCAGGTGTCTGAGGGGCATTTGTGGGGCGGGGGGCTTGGTCTCTAGGTCCCCTCACCCAGGACTTCGACTCCTCAGTACACCCTGTGAGGCAGGGGCACTTTTGTTTTTGGTCACTGGAGAACTTGATTATTGATCTGAGGGAGAGAGAAAGGGAGAGAGACTGACTTCCTCCAACAGGTCCCTGCTGGAAATTGAACCCACAACCTAGGTATGTGCCCTGACTGGGAACTGAACCCGTAACCTTTTGGTGTACAGACAGCGTTCTAACTTACTGAGCCACCCGGCCAGGGCAGGAGCCACTTTTTAATGTATGTGTGTGGCTGGGAGTGGGGGGCAGATGGGGTGAGGGCTGTGTTGGGAAGGGTGGGGAATGTTAAGCAACAATCAGCAAATCTTCCTTAATTTGGGCCACATCTGGAAGAAGGTGATCTCCCTGGCCAGACGTGGTATCCAAGCCCACAGCTCCGGACTCCCTAAGGTCAGCCCCACCATCCTCATGGTGCTGGGAAGGGCTTCCCCTCTTCAGAAAAGAGGAGGGGAGACAGCCGAGGCCGTCACCCTGCTTCCCAGGATGAGCTCGTGCTCCATCATCGGCATACTCGGTCACACTCTCTTTCCAGGCTCTGTCTGCACCTGATCCTCTATCTGCGCCCTACGTGGGGATCAGGGGACCCGGTTCCAGTCCTGGGCCTGCCACTCACTGGCGAGTGGTGCGGAGCGGGTCAGGGCCCTTCTCGGGGCCTCGGAGGCCCCCATCTGTGAAAGGGGGATGAGAAGAGGGCCCATTCTGCTGTGTTTCCAAATGAGCCACAGAGGAGGGCAGGGGCGGGGAACCACTCTGCAGTGCGCTGTGCCGTCCGAGGCCTCGGTCTCGTTTTGGGTACCAGCACCCCGGAGGTGTGCCTCTCCCCATTCACAGATGAGGAGGGAGGCTCAGAGAGTCGGTGCGGCTTGCCCAGACCCATGTGAGTCAGCGGCATCAGGTCACATCCTTGGCATTTCGTGACACGGCGGAGCTGGCCTGGGACAGTCCCGGGGGGGACCCTCCAGGTTTGCCCCATGTGGAGCTGACTGAGTTCTTCCAGGGCTGGGATCGGGGCAACTGACCTCCTCTTGGGGCATTTTCAGCCGATTCTCCTGCCTCCTCTGAGTCAGCACTGCCTACTCAGCAACCCAGCTCGGGAACAGAAAATGGGTGCAATCCGGGGACAGGCGGCCGTGGGCCTGGGACAGAGAGAAGCACCGAGAGAGTCGGTCACAGCCCAGGAAAGGCCTGATGGGCCCCCCACCCAGGGCCTCATACAGGGATCAGGAGTGGCCCCCTCTCTCCTGATCTCCCCACCCCCATCTCTGCCTAGAGAACCCAACCGCCCCCATTGATAGATAGCCCAGGTCAAATGCCCCATCTTCCAAGAAGCCCTCTTGGAGTTATCCCATCCTCCCCTGTTGGAAATCTGCCTCTGAACCTCTGAACCTCAAAAGTCCTGCCGCTCTTTTCCCCGAAATACTAACTGCTAAGCCTCCTGGGTGCCTCGTCGTGTAAGAGGCCCTCCCCTTAAGCTCTGCGTGGACTGGTTTCATTTCATCCCCGTGACACCCCTGTGAACTGGTGCTATCATTACAGACAAGGAGACTGAGGCCCGAAGAGATTTAGTAACCTATCCCAGAGCGCATGGCCAGTAAGTGCCAGAGGCAGGACCCGAACCCACCTCTCTGTCGGACCTGCTTTATGTCTTTGTTACGCGGCTTCTCGGTCAACATATTTCACTGACTGACTCTATAAACCCACGAAGGGCCAGGCCTTACACTGGGCTCCGCAACACAGTTACCACCCCTGCCTTCACAGGGCTTGTAGCTTGATAGGGTGAGGGACAAAAACAGACATCAATGCAATAATTAATTAATCAAGCAATTCAATAAGTATGAAGACAAATCATTACATACAACGTAAGGGCAATGAAGACAGCAAACCACAAACCAAAGGGGTGAAGATGGCATGCAATAGAGAACCTGCCTTACTTAGCCACGTAATCAGGGAAGCCTTCTTGGAGGAGACAACGTTTGTAACAAGATCCTGATGGATGAGGAGCAGCCAGACTTGGAACAAGTTTGCCTGGGGCACAGCACACCAGGCAGAAGGAACAGCATTACACAAAGTTTCAGACAGTGCTGAAGAAAGAGGCAGCTATGAGTATGGCTATTGGCCAAGGCCGAGTGAGGCTGCCTCTCCTGCATCACAAGCCAGACTGGGCAGGAAATCAGCTGTTACCACCACAGGGTCCCCTAGACAGAGGTCACCAGGCAGGAGTCCTGTAGAAGTCCCTCACGGCAGAGAGTGGGCCGGCCTCCTACCCCCTCCAGTGGGGAGACACTCTGGCCCACCTCCAGCAGCTGGTTTCCGCACAGCTGGAAGGTAGATGGAGGCCGTCTGTCCTCCATCCATCCACCGGTCAACACCCTGCAGGCTTGAGCCCTTCGGTCCAGCACAGGCCAGAGCTGTGCCCCTGGCCCCCACCAGCGGCGGGCTGCTAAATGCCCCCCGAGTACTGTGCAGACAGGAATAATGATGGCTTTGCTCATTCACAGGGATGAGCGAGACGAACGTGAGAAATGGCAAAGGCACACGTCGGAACTTCACTTGTTCTCAGTGACGTGAGTGATCTTTTGCTGAACTGGATACCAGTTCTCAAATACTGGAATCCTCGCTGACTCAGATAAGAGCTTTTGAACACAGTCCTGAATGGGACAATAGTTTTCCGTTTTGTGTGTGGGGGGTTTTTCTTTTTTCTTTTTGGTCCTATTCATGATGTAACTACCGCAAACATGACCCACTGGGTGGAACGTGATTTCTTAATATTTTCTCCACCACATTCTCACATCTATCTAGATGACCAACAGAACAATAAAAACAATGCCTGACTGGTAGCATTTGCAGATTTCTGTGGTGTACCCCCTCCCACCATGGCCAGGTCCAAGGTGCAGGTGCTGAACTTGGAATTGGGAAAAGATGCGTCCCGGCTCGCCATCCAATGTTGCTCCCACTGCACCGGTACAATAGATTTTAACAACCTCGAGATCACAGCTGGTGCATTTGTTAGGGCCGCTGTAGGAAAGGACCTCGGGCTGGGGGCTTCCCCAACGGAATATTATTGTCTCACGGTTCTGGAGGCTGGACGTCCAAGAGCAAGGTCTTGGTGGGACTGGCTCTGTCTGAGGGCTGTGAGAGGGAACCTGTTCCACGACTCTTTCCAACCTGCTGGTGGTTTGCTGGCAACCTCTGGCACCTGGACCCCTGCTTTCCTCTTTCCATCCTGTTCTCCCTGCGCGCGCCTACATTCAAATGTCCCCTTGGACAGGGACACCAGTCATATTGGATTAGGGCGTACCATAATGAGCTCATCTTAACTTGATTACCTCTGTAAAGACCCTGTCCCCAGAGAAGGTCACGTCCCAAGGTGATGAAGGTTAGGACTTCAGTACATGAATTGGAAGGAGGTCACACAATTCAACCCAGAACAAGAGATGAAAGCCGAGTGGGATGTAATAATTAGAAAGTAATATAGTGAGAGTAGTTGCCATGTTTAACATAAAGTGTATGTGATTCCATTCTGAAAGCACAGTTTCACACACTGGCTACGTTTAACAACCCAACCAGCTCTCCAGGGCCAGTGGGAGTGGCTCGAACACTCCATGGGCCTTGTCCCCCTCTCAGCCCTGCCCCACGTCCCCGGCTGACCTTCCTGCCAGCTTAGATGAGGGATGCGCCATGAAAGCTGGGTTTGAATCCTGCACACCTCCCCTGAGGAACCCCCAAAGCCAGATCTCCTCCACCCGGCTCCTAAGAAAAGGGTGCTGTGGTCGCAGACTGGCCCACCTGCCTGACCAAGGGCTGCAGACAGACCAAGTGCCCAGCACCAGCAAGTGGCTCAGAAAGTACAGCCAAGCTCTGTCCCCCAGGGCAACCAAACATCCCTATTTGCCTGGGGCTGTTCCTATATCAGCACTGAAAGTTCAGGGTCCCAGGAAGTGCCTCAATCCCTGGCAAAGTAGGACAGTTGGCCACCTGCCCCTCGTGGGCATACAGTCATGATAAAAATAAGTGTTTATAAATACCAAATTCAGTGACAGTAAGCAGGGAACAAAGGTGATGTGTCCACATGCCCCCAGGGTCTGTTTCTGTTCTGAGGCAGGGCTGCTGCCCAGCTGTTACTCGGAAATGCCCTGCAGAGCACGAACGAGGCTGTAGACTTGGTTCCTCTGGGTGGAGCCTAAAGGAAGCAGGGGGCGTGGACAGGGGAGGCCTTCGTGAGGACTGGGTGAGCACGGGACACTAGAGTGGGTTCGAGTCCTAGCCCTCCCACACGCCAGTGGTGAGACCTTGAGGAGGTGACCCGACTGCTCCGTGCTTCCGTTTCTCCATCCGTAACCTACTCCTACCTCACCGTGGGGTTGGGCCACCAGCTGCAGAAATCACTGCGCCCGGCTCTGTGCAGCAAGCGCTCCAGTGGGGCTATGAGAAAGCCACGTCAGCTGGAAGGATTGTGAATATTTCTTTCCATTTTAGAATGGTTTCCATCATGTTTGTTCTCATGTCATCGGCGCAGTAAAAACAAAACCAAACCCATACATCTCTCCCTATGAAGTATATAAACAGAGTCTGAAACCCAGCGCAGGACTGTGGCGGGGATGGGTGCCGGGGGCGCTGCCCCCCGGACGCCGTGGCTGGCCCCGCTGCATGGCATTTCTTGGAGCTGCAGAATCGCAAGTGCAGACAGGAGACAGAGCGGGTGCCCTGAGGTTAGGCCCACTCATCCGAGAACTAAAACCGGAGCCCCGGCTCCAGCGCAGGAAACAGGAGGCGGCAGGCACGGCTCCTGACTCAGAGAGGGCGTCTGCGTTGCCAGGGCAGCTAGGCCCGGTTGGACCCGGGCCCACCTAGGTGGCTGACACAGATCCGTTCCCCTCGGTGTGCCCCCTCCCCTGCCACAGCCCCAAGGGAGGAAAGTCACACAGAAGGGGCTGCCACGCCCTTCCAATCTGCTTTTCAACTTGTCTCTGAGCTGTGTCCCAATAATGATGACCTCTTCTGCAGG
>PVKU01014954.1:0-20406 GCA_004027475.1 Anoura caudifer | reverse complement strand
CTTGTGATGAAAGTGGATGGACAGCTACAGTAACCCCACCAGGCAGACTGCTGATGGCCAGACCCCTCGGGAATGACATGCGGGTCACTCCACCAGGCAGAGAACTAAGATGAGCTGAGGTACTTGCTGAGGGCAAAGGGAAGATGGGAGGAGTATTGGAAGATGGTAGTTCTCAATACCAACTATGACCACATGACCATTTGTAGAAAAGAGGCTGTAGTTGTCATGAATATTTCTTCCTTACTTTGTTATGAATATGGGTGTATATGCAATATCTTTAATTTCTTCCTTTTCTTATCCCCTTACATAACATAAGAGGTATGACTTTATGAGCTAGCATTTAAGTATTGTTAATTTTATATCATAGTATTTAAGTTGTAGGATATCGAGGAGAAGAGTAAACATCATCCAAGGACTTTGTACCCTATTCTGGGGAAAGTGCCAGTGCATTTCCATTTGTACACAGGGTGTCCGCATCATATTAGGCAGCAGCAGGAGGACCCTGCTAGTGTCTGTTTGGAGATGAGGTACCATTTAAGAAGATGTGTGTTGGTGCCAAATCGGCAGGAGCACACCTGTGAGGGTTAATTTGTGTTTTAACTTGGCGAGGCCACATTATACAGATGTTTGACCGAACATTAGTCTAGATCTAAAAAGTTTAATTATTTAGATGAACTTAATATTTAAATCAGTAGACTGAATAAAGCAAGATTACCCTCTGTAATGTGGGATACATTATTCTTCTTGCTTTACCCTAGAGAAAACTATGGCAGACCAAGATTAAAAGACTAATTCCAGCCATTTCAGGAATTTGTGAAGATCATAAGGAATAATTTAAAAACCTTAAATCTTCTAAACCAGAAAATTTTAATTGAGGTATAACTGACATATCAACATTGTATTAGTTTCAGGTATACAATATTTGTGTATATTACAAATATCTCCACAGTAAGTCTATTCAACATTTGTCACCTTATACCATTACAAATTTTTTTTCTTGTGATGATAACTTTTAAGATCTGTTCTCTTAGCCATTTTCAAATCTGCAACACAGTATTATTAACTATAGTCACCATGCTATACATTACATTCCTATGACTTATTTATTTTATAACTGGAAATTTGTATCTTTTGAACCCCTTCACCTACTTTGCTCAACCCCCACCTCTGCCAACTGCCATTGTTTTCTGTATGAGCTTGGTTTTCTTGTTTTGTTTTTTACAGAGTCCTTATATAAGAAAGATCATATGTATTTGTCTTTACCTGTCTGACTTATTTCACACAGCATAATACCCTACAGGTCCCACCATCTTGTTGCAAATGGCAAGATTTCATTCTTATTTTATGGCTGAATAATATTCCATGGAATGATGGAATAATAATATTAAAATTATTCTATGCTTTGGAATTTTATATATATGTATATATATATACACACACACATATAAACATAGGTGTGCATATATCTTTTTGAGTTAGTGTTTACATTTTCTTTAGAGAAATATCCAGAAGTGGAACTGCTGAATCATATGGTAGTTCTATTTATAATTTTTTAAGAAACCTTCCAGAAGATTTAAAGAATTATTTTACAATGGTCTTTATTATTAGTCTGATTTAATCACGCTGATAAACTATGTAGCAACAAGCAAATTAGTCCACTATACTTCATACCATGCTTAAATATAATAAAATTTCATTTTAAAAAATGTTCTACAATTCACATTTTATAAAATATTTAAGAGAGATACATTTTCCCATAGACAGTTGAATAAATGTTATAAATACCTTAGTTTCCAGGATCTTAATAAGGTAGTCCATTCCTTGATTGTCTCTTAGCATCGCTCGTGAACCCTTGTCATTTGTAATAACATCCAAGGTTTTGAGAGCCAACAACTGAATAACTGGATATTCTGATTTCAAGAGCTCTAATATAGAAGGTATTGCATTCAGTTCTTGAAGCATAGCTCGACACTGAAAATCCTGCCATGAAATACAAATGATCAAATAAGCAATTTATAAAGCAAAATATAGCCTCAAGAATGGAGAACTTCTATTTTCTAACAAAGAATATTCTAAGTTATAATATTCAAATCTTTTATTCCAGAGGCCCTTCCAAAATAACTCACAAATAAAGATAAGCAAATTCTCAATTGACAATACCAAAATATTCATTTTAACTATGCAGACATTGTCAATAATAGGAAATAAACATGATCTATGACTTTTGCAGTATTCTTCTTTCTTTATTATACAGTAGATTCTTATTACTATAAATGCTGTTACCACAAAAGCTATGCATAATGAAATTCTTTTCACACTCTCTGTTCTGTTTCAAATAGTATTTGATAAAATGAATTGATGGCATCAGTTCCTTATTATCTTCATTCAGATGGACTGTTTATGAAATGCTTCCATGCACACAGTGCTATTAGCAGGCACTGTGCATGGAAATGCACATCAGTCTCAGTTCAGACACATGACCTTTATTTTAGACATTTACAACATCAAGGGATCATTAGAGTCTAGACAAATTGCTCTACATTGTGTCTCTGCAATTTCATGTGTGTGAGTTGTGGCAGGGGAGGTTGGTTGGACTGAACAATGGAGAAAACAAGACAAACTGCCATGGAAATCTTCCAAAATCTGACATTTTAAATGAAAACATGGTAAATGTAAAATAGTATTAAAAGTGGAAAAGGTCCCATTTCCAGCTTAACCTTCCTCAATCCATCCTTCAACTGCTAGTATTCAGCTTCCTTCAAACATAAAATTTTTAGGTTTGTGTTTGTTTTGGGTTGAATTGTATCTTCCCAAAATGTAGGTTGAAGTCCGAACCCTCAGTGCCTCAAAATATGACCTTATTTGGAAATGGGGTCATTGAAGATATAAGTTCACAGTGGAGTAGGGTGGGTACTCAATGGTGTCCTTATAAAATTGGTGTCTTCATAAAAAGAGAGAAACGACAGAGGGAGAGATTGCTGGGCTGCAGCTGCAAACCAAGTGATCCCAAGGAGTGATGGCCACTGTCAGAGGCTGAGAAGAGGCAAGGAACGGTCCTACTCAGAGTCCCAGAGGGAGCATGGCCCTCTGATGCCCTGATGTCGGACTTCCAGCCTCCACAGCTGTTAGCGAATAAATTCCTGTGTTAGAAGCCACCTAGTTTGTAGTCCTAGGAAATTAATGCGCTGTTATTAACTAGTACTTCTGTTATGTAGAATGGTGGAGGTAAAGTCTTTTCATTTCTGTTTGATAAAAAAATAGGGAAAGAGAGCTGCAAAAAGTTTGGGGATATAAAACACTAACGTGCTTGGAGGATTATTTCGGCCTATTGGATAAGGGTGTGCCTTAAGTAACCAGAGAAGAGAAACAAAGCTGAGCTGCTTTTTGAGGATGTCTTTTGTAGGGAGGAGTAAAGGTAAAACCAGTCAGTGCCCAGCCAAGCGGCAAGGAGCGCTAAGGCCAGGAATGTGTGCTTTTGCTGCCTTGTGTATGAGCCTATTGGGCCCTTCTCTACCTTGTTTGTCTAGACAGTTTGCCACTCAATGAACCCTCTCTCACCTCTGGTTTGCCATCTCTTTCTTTCATACTCTACTGCTGGCTACTTTCAGTGGTGTTTTTGTATTTTCAAATGACCTAAAGTTGATCAAATGTACATGGAAATTGTTCAGGAACTGAATAGAAAAAAAGGCAGAGACGCCTGTCCATTGTGTCAGGGAGCTGACCTGCTGTGGGTGTGAGGGTGCAAATGTTGGGTTGGGAGGTGGGGCAGTTGGGGGGGACAAGGAGAGTTGGGAGGGAGAAGGTGGTCAGTTTCCATTTCAAAAGAAAGCAGCACAGTGAGGTCACATCTTGCAGTTGTGAACAATGAGTTCTGTTCAGCATACTGAGCTCACTAGGCTTTCCCCAATACATAAGCCTGTTCCAAAATCTTGGTACACAGACCAGGGCATATATTATATCTGATGTGCTTAGATCACAAGGTTAGATCAATAACTAATTGCCCAGGTTAACCCTAGTTCAATGTGAATATTAGATTTCCTGTTTCAGAAGAAATACATCTTATCTAGAATAATCCCACCTTAATTTGTAAACCATTACATTCTTTTAAAATTTAAATACATTTCCAAAATGTCCTTTCATGGGAGACAAATACTTATAAAGTATGAAAACTGAAAAGAACTTACACTAAACTTCCTTTATTTTATCTCTGAAAGATCACTACTAAACAGTACCAAAAGAACTGATTAATCAAAACTGGTGCATTTTAAGCTTTTTTTACATATATGGGAAAGCAAATTCTATAATCGGCATTGGTCAGAACACATTTTTAGGAATTAATCTTACCTGGACCAAGTTGTAAACGCACTCAATAGAATTCTTCTTCACATCAGGGTCTGGGCTGCTCAGCAGTCTGATGAGAGGCTTTAACCCACCGTGTTCAAGTATTTGCACTTTGCTGGTGCACTCTGCAGACATGTTTGCTAGGCAAAGACTAGCAAACTCATGGATAACTACTTCTTCTGCATATCAAAAATAGATAACACAATTATACTAAATGCCTATTCAACAATTGCTTTAAAGCATGTTTTGAAAACCAAAGCTCTACAAATCTTACCTTGGGTAGAGCCCACCTTGGTTTGAGAGATTTTAGTAACAATTCACAATTGGTATTCCATAAAGTATTTTCAATAAGTAATATAATAAAATGTGAAAAATACACCAGTCCCATTTTTAAAAATACATATAGGGTGCCAATTTACCTTCTGGAGCAAGCTGAGCAATAACAGAATTCATGACATCTAATTCTCTTAACAATTTTTTAACATCATCTACAACAGAAGAAACAAAATATTAATTTTATTAATAATAATAACAATGGCCATGACTGTTGATTAATCCCATGTGAGATATATCCCATTATTATTTAATTTTACAGATAAGAAAATTGAGGCTCAAAACCCCACTGCGAGCAGACAGTGGGCCAGGTGCCACACCCAGGTCTGACGCCAGGCAGACTCCAGCCCCTGCTCTGCAGTCACTGAACTATTACACTACCTTCTAAAACACTAGAAAATATAAGCGTAAAACTACAAAATGTGTCTAGAACACATACCAAAAAATTTGTGTCCTACACTTGTTTATTATGTAACAGTAATTCTTTTTTGTTTTGTTGGGATGGTGTTTTAAAATCTTGATTTCAAGAAAACTTACAGAATACACATAAAAATGATCTTCAGCTTTCTTTGGTTCAATACATCTTGTTTTTTATTAAAAAAAGATTTTATGTATTTCTTTTTTAGAGAGGTAAAGGGTAGGAGAAAGAGGAGAGAAACAGCGATGTGAGAGGGAAACATAGACCAGTTGCCTCTTGTACACCCCCTACCAGGAACCGAACCTGCAACCCAGGTTTGTGCCTTGACTGGGAATCAAACTGACGACCTTTCTCTTTGTGGAACAACACCCAACCAACTGAGCCACACCAGTCAGGGCAAGACATCTTGTTTACATTTTATTTTATTATCAAGTATGCCAAAAATACTTGAAGATAAGTATATTGATTTTTTTAAGTTCACTTTTGTATTATTTGTATGAGCATAATTAAGGCTAAACAGGTATGCCCCTGCTTCCTTATTGCCATCTTTTACCCCCCTTTTGGAGAAACAAAGCATAGCTGCTATTTTAGTTTTGCAATTTTTCTTCTTGGTCAATTATCTTTGTCCATCAGCCAAAATTAGCATTATCAGAATTTTGAAAAATTTCACTTTGCAGCAGCTGAAGCAGATGGTTGCTGGGTGAATTCTTCCTTATTAATTGCTGGGTATTCTTGCCTTTTATTAGACACCTTTTCCTGTGGGATTCAGGGATGTGACTGTTCTTCAACTTAGGCTGTTTCTGTTTAAAATGGCTAAACCAGAGCCAGCAAAATTATAGCCAGTTGTGTGGATGTGAATTGGCTTGAAGTACAAAAGAATAATTGAGCTTCTGGGAAGTGCTGTGGCCCAACGTGGAGGACATTATTTTATAGTTGAAACTCATTTATAATAAATGCATTACCTCCACAGGTTAAGAAATAATAGCCTTTCTCAATACTCAGATCCTTGCAAGTGTCCCAGTGGACTGTGGAGATCTGCACCCTCTGGAAGAATCTATTGCCATTCTCTTCTCTTGTGAGTCCAGTGTGTATTGCTTGGAAGGATTTTTGTGAAGGCCACACCAAAGTCTCCTGTTTGTACATGCTGGAAGAAAAATATCTCTGGGCTTTTAGATCTCCAAGTGCATTCCCCACTTAGCACACAAAATAGCCTTCCGTGTACTTCAAAGATTCTGCTGCACCACTGACCATGAGGTGAAGAAGATTCATGCTCTGTGCACACACTCCCTGCTCCTGTCACTTCTCTGCAGGGAGGATCTGCTCCCCCAGGGAGAGCCCACCTGGCAGCATTGTGTGTGACCCCATGCCTTGGTTTGCTTAAATGAATTGAAAGTTGTCATCAGAGGATTCTCTGTGCCATGAAACTCCCTTCTAGATATGAATTTGGCCCAAATCTGTTCAACAACAGATCTCGTGGTTCCATCCACTAAAACAGTTCCTTGTGGCTCAATGGACAATTCTGATTCACTGGCAGCACTTGTAAACTGATTGCATCATGGATTGATTGCCCATTCTTCTTTTTGACATCATATTATTCAAAGAACCTTTCTTTTCTTGAGGTTAATTCAATAAAAATAATGGATAAGCTGCTTTTTCCATCACTTTAAACACAACGTTAATCTCTGTCCCCTTCTTTCTCCCCAGAGAACAATCTGATACGGCAGCTGAATAGAAACTCCCACTCGTAGTTGGGTCACACAAACACGTTCTAGCTAAACAGTGTGACACCTTCAATTTTAGCTTGTTGCACGATTGCCAGCACCTTACTTCCTGGAGTATTGGGTTGGCCAAAAAGTCAGTTACATTTTTTCCATAAAATAAAAGATAAATTTTTCATTTTCACCAAACACTTTATTGATTTGGATATTTTGAGTATGTTGACTACAGCCTGATATTATAGGCTTCTAATGGGTCGAGGCCAGGGGCACAGCTAAATATTTCCAATGCATGAGACAGCCTCACAGCAAAGAATTATTTGGCTAAAATGTCAATAGTACCAACAAACTTTGCAAACCACTTTTAACACATTCAATCAGTCTTTTCCTGAGATGGCAAGATCTTCAGATTGCCTTAAGTGAAGTCTTGGCTTCAAAAGTTACTTCTCCTCACAGGGATCCTGATGAAATCTCTTTTTAACTGACTTCATTAAATCTGTCTCCATTACATGACCTCATCAAGCTAAATACAACTGGCAGGCAAAAGAAGACAACCAGTGTATTTTAACTGATACTATTACTCTACCCTATTAAATATATGAAAATGTTCAAGCAAGTAATAGGGCTGATTTGTAAGGAGTGAATACATGTCTAAATTTATTTTGGGACAAAATACAGTTTGTGGCTTCAAAAAAATTAATGTATCAAAACTCTTTACCCTCCTGGCTGGTGTAGCTCAGTGGACTGAGCGTGGGCCTGCAAACCAAAAAGATCGCGGTTAGATTCCCAGTCAGGGCATATGCACGAGAGGCAACCATACATTGATATTTCTCTCCCTCTCTCCTTCCCGTCCCCTCTAAAGATAAATAAATAAAATCTTTTTAAAAAAAAACTCTTTACCCTGGTCTTCCTTCACTATAAAATACATATGAAGTGTAATTTAGATATAGGCAGACAAATTACATTATACTAACTCAAGAAAAAAATTATTTCAGTCTTAAAAGACAATGACTGCTCTCCTAACTTGTAAGACTGGAACATACTGCACCACCAAGTTAGAGAGTATTTGCACATATTTTTATATTTTAAAAATATTCCTTAAAATGTGAGATCATATATTTGTTGCATCATACTTTACTTTTTCATTGATATTAAAGTCAGTTTTAATAAAATTAAAATAAATCCCTTAACATTAAACTTAAAAGAAAGATAAGTCATTATATGAGATTTATTTTAAAAACGTGCTACTTACTGTTAGAAACAAGGATTCCAATTATCATAGTAGCATTTCTTCTCACAATTTTGTCTTCATGGGTGAGCAGTTTAGTTAAAGTTTCCACAGCTCCAAGTTCAAGGAGGGTTGATTTATTTTCCTCACCTGACATTATAGGTAAAAATAAAATCATGCATGATTTTATCACCAATTTCACCAAAACTTCTCTATGTTTTTCTGATTCCTTATTTGCCATCTGCCTTTCACACGCCTCTGCGGCCACACACGTTTCTCTCAGAGTAGACTTTAGAGCACAAGCATCCTGGACATCAGCTGCTCTACCTTCCCCGTCCATTTACAAAGCTGGTTTCCTTTTTTTGTTTAAATTAAAGTTATTGGGGTGAAAAGAATCATATAGGTTTCAAGTGTACATTTATATGATACATGATCTGTATATTGCATTGTGCGCCCACCACCCAAAGTCAGTCATATTCTACCACCGTATATTTGGCCCCCATTACCCTTTACCACCCCCACTCCCTTCCTTCTGGTAACCACCATGCTGTGGTCTGTGTCTATGAGTTTCTGTTTTATATTCCCCATATGAGTGAAATCACATGGTTCTTAGCCTTTTCTGATTGACTTATTTCACTTAGCATTGTCATTCAGTTCTTAGCTCACCCTGCACCCCCAGAGAGGTCTCCTCTGACCACCCCATCTAATGTCATTACCACATCCAAGTCTTCCTCATCTCTTTCTATCCCACTGTATTTTTTCATACCACATACTGATCTCCATGCATTGTTTGCCTACTCCACTGTAACTTAACTTCCCATGAGGATGATACCCTTTCTTTTCTATTCTCTCAGATCCTCAGTGCCTAGTGCCAGTCATGTGCGGACATAGTTAATTGCATAATTGCATAATTAATTACAAAACTAATTAGTGCACATAGGAGTGTGTTATTTACTTTCTATTGAATGATGGTCTCCAGTTCTCTGTGTTATTGGTTTTTAGTTTAATTCTATTGTGGATGACATGTTTTCTATAATTGAAATTATTCTAAATTGATTAAGCCTTGTTTTATGGCCCAGAAGATGGTCCATTTTGAAAACTGTTCTCTATTCACTTGAAAAAATGTGTATTCTGCTGTTTTTGGAGTGCTCTGTAAACATCATTTAGGTTAAATTAATTCATATTGCAGTTTCAATTTTTTAGATCCTTAAGCCTTTACTATTGACTTGTACTTTCATTTATTCATGGGGGCATCAAAATTCCCTGCTATAATTGTGGATATCTATTTCTCCTTGAACTTCTAGCTTCATGTATTTTGAAGGTCTGGCATTAAGTAGATAACTGTTTGGGATTTTTCAGAGCCTCTTGATTAGTTGATCTCTTTATCATTATAAAATGACCTTCTTTACCTCTACTACTATCTCTTCTGTCTACTTTTATGATATTAATATAGCTACTCCTTCTTTCTCTTGATAGGTGCTATCATAAGGTATTTTTCTTTTCCTTTTACCTTCAAACAATTTGTGTCACATTCTAAGGGCATTACTTGATATGGCATGCAGTTTGGTCTTGCATTTTACCCGGTATAACACTCTTTCCCTATTAATGAAAGTACTTAGACCATTTACATTTAATTTGATTTTTGATATGATTAGGCTTAAATCTGCCATATTGTCATTTGTTTTTATATGTGCCATTATTCTTTATTTTCTTCTTCTTTGTATAAACTAAATATTTCTTAAGATTTTATTTCATTTCCTTTGTTGGCTTATTTGATATTACTCTCTGTTCTGTTATTTTCCCGGTTGTATTAGGGTCTGCAGTACGCAGAGCCCACGGCAGTGCGCTCCCCAGTGGCTGTGCGAGGGCCTCCGACAGTGTGTCTCCCTCCACCTTCCGTCCTGATGCTGCTGTTCTCAGGTGTCTTATACACACGCTTCAGACTGCAGATATGTGATTATTATTTTTGCTTAAAATAATTGGTTTGCTTTTCAAGTGATTTAAATTAGAAAAATATCTTATTTGTTACTATTTCTAGTACTCTAGCTTTATTCTTTGTGTAGATCCGCATTTTCATTGCTTTTGCCTGAACTACCTACTGTACCATAATCAGCAGTGTGGCCCTGCAATGAACTGCATCAGCTTTTGAATGTCTGAAAAGAACTTTATTTCAGGTTTTTGAAAAATATTTTCATTGAGTTTCTATTTTTCTAGGTTGAAAGTTTTTATTTTTCTTTTAGTGCTTTAAAAGTGTTACTACACTGACTTCTTAACTATATCATTAGCGGTGACAAATCTGTTGTCATCCTTATACTAGTTCCTCTGAATGTAACATTTGTTTTCTGGCGCTTTTTTTATCTTCAGTCAAGGACATGCTCATTGATTTTAGAGAGAGGGGAAGGAAGAGAGAGAGAGTACATCAATGTGGGAGAGAAACATCTATCAGCTGCCCCCCATATGTGCCTCAACGTAAGATGAACAACCTAGGCATGTGCCCTGACCAAGAATCAAAACCTGCAATCCTTCAGTTCATGGGACAGCGCTCCAGCCAACGGAGCCACACTGGCCAGGGCTGTTTTCTGGCTGCTTTTACGATTTTCTCTTTTTCACTGGTTTCAAGCAATTTGATTGTGATGTGAGTTGGTGTAGTTTTCTTCATATCCATTGTGCTGGGTTTTGATGAGATTCTTGGATCAGTGGGCTTGGAGTTTTCATCAAATTGGGGGTACTTCTAGCCATTATTCTTTAAAATACTTTTTATGCCCTTTGCTTTTTTCAGAAACCCAGTCACACATATATTAGATCACTTTTAATTTACTTACTGATTTATATCCTCATTATGGGATTTTTTCCTGCTTCATTTTGATGCCTGGTAATTTATTTTTTTATTGAATGCCAGTCATTGTGTATTTTACCTACTTAGGTAGTGGATATTTTTGTATTTTAAAAATTTGTTCTGGGACACAGTTATCTGGAAAAAAATTGACCCTTTCAGATCTTTCAGAACAGTGTTCAGTCTAGGGCTAATTATTTCTAACTACTGAGGCAAGACCCCTGTGTGTTCTGCACAAAGGTCCACACATCTTGAGGTTTTTCAGTCTGGCTAGGAGAACAAGCACTACTTCCGGCCCTGAGTGGGCCCCAGGCACTGTTGCCACTCATCCTGTGGGGTTCTTTGTCTGGCTTCAAATGCTTCCCTCACTTGTATGTGCTGATCGGTACGCAAGTGAATGCTTGAGTGGGACCCTTTGCAGATCTCAAGTTGTTTCTTAGTGCAACTCTTTCCTCTCTGTTACTCTAACCTGAAAACTCTTGCTGTCTTTGTCCCCTTGGACTCTCAGTTCTGCCTTCGCGATTCACAGTGTCCAATAGACTCCGCACAAGCTACCACTACTTGTGCTGTGGCCTGGAAACTCTCTGAAATCAAGAAGCTCGGGAAGTCAAGGGCTTATTTCCTTTGTTGCCTGCCTCTCAAAGGTCACTGTCCTTATTGTCTAGTAGTGTTTTGCCAACTGCTACTTCACTTATTTTGTCTATTTCATTGGTTGTTTTAGTTGTAGGTGTGGTAATAAATCTGGCCCCTTACTCCATCTTGGCCAGAAGGCAAAGTCCCATTATTTATCTTAAAAAACTACTTCAGAAAATACTGCTAGTATAAAACACTTGACTTATAATAACTTCTGTATTGATTAAACATAAGATACATGCCTACTTATTTATTTATTGCATTTCATATAAAAGATGATATACAATTAGGTACATAAGACAGCCAGATGACTTATGATGACTCTGTAAACCTGAATTAGACTTATGCTTCTACAGATGCATAATCCAATGTCTCCCTTAAATTGACCCAGAATTCTACATAATCTGTTCATAAACTATACCTTCTAGATCCACTCTGGTTTTTGTCCAGATTCCCAATGATGACAAGAGTGACACAGAGACATGAGTATTTTACCATTTGCCAACCAAATATTTTGTTTTCTCTCATACAAGTCCCCAACCAATGTTGTATTATCATTTCTTTAAAATGAAATTGCTCCTTAGTTTAAAAGGTCTTGTTAAAAATACCAAGTTACACTAAACTCTTCAAATAGTCCCAATTAAAATGTTATGCAGTATAATAAAAATCTAATTTTATTACCATTTGGAATGAACCAAAATATAACCATCTCTTATGTTTGTAATGTTCTATAAATAAATCTCTCAATAGCATCTAATTTGTAACATTTACAATGTTTTAACAAACTTTACTTTTTACCACAATTTTAGTACAAAGATAATATAAGGAGTTCCCACATATATCACACCAAGTTTCCTGTTATTAATATTTTACATTAGTAGGTAATTTGTTATAGTTAATGAGCCACTGGAGATATGTTGCTATTAATTAAAATCAATAGTTCATCCAAAATCCCTAGTTTGAGCCTAATGTTCTCTTCCTGCTCCAGGGCCCAGTGCAGGGTCCCAGGACTTCCTGTCGTGCCCTCAGCCCTGCTCAGCTGTGGGAGTTCCCCAGACTTGCCTTATTTTGGTAGCTGTGCCAGTGTGGAGGGGCACTGGCTAGGTATTTGTCGAATGTCCCTGAATGGGAATTTGTTGTTTTTTTTTTTTTAATCATAATTAGATGGGGGTTACAGGTTGTGGGGGATAACAAAGACATGTCATTTTCCTTATATTGTGTCAAGGTCATTAACTTTGTTAAAAGATTATCAGCATGACTTAGCACTGTTGCTTGATTTTGACCACCTGGCTGAAGTGGTTCTGTCAGGTTTCTCCACTATAAACTTAATCATTTTCCATGTTCCCATGTTGTACTCTTTGGAAAGAAGTCACTGTGCACAGCTCTCACCTAAAACAGTTCTATTTTGCCTTCTGGAGGGCAGAGTATCTGCATAAGCTATTGGGAATTCTTCTGCATGGGAAATATGTCTTTCTTCCCCCATTTATTTACTTAATCATTTATTTATTGAAGTATAGACTCATGGATGTAATTTTCTATTTTGGTTTATAATCCAACATACTATATTTTGTTGTTGTAATTGTTTTGGTTTTGATGACTGGGAGCTTTTTCAGTTCCTGTATCATTTACAATTTTTTAAACTACAATAAAATCTTCTAAATAACTCTTCTACCCAGTGGCAAAATTACCCCTTCAGATTAAGTTAGGCACTTCAGGAGAGACATTACCTTCAGGTAATGCATTAAATGATATCTGGTTGTCTGAAAGAATTCATCTGACTGGAACCAAGTTAAAGACTGGGGAGGGAAAAAAAAAAGCCAGGGAGAGAAGTCCTCTTTATGTAGTAAATATTTTAAGCAACTAATGAAATAGAAAGATAAACTGAAAAATTCAAACCTTTTAAAGCAAATTTATAAATGGCTTCACATGCTTTGGCCAAAATTTCTTCTTCTGGAGAATTAAGCATTAGCACCACAGTTGCTACATTTTTGCTTTCAATTGTTAATGGATCAAACTGAAATGCAGAGAGAAAATTATCAGGTTCACATTTGAGCTTTAAAAGCACATAAAAAATGAATGGCGTCTTAATACTTAAAAAATATCACTAGCTTACAAAACAATGTGGCCACTGCCCAGTAAGTGCATTGTAAAGTTTTTGTTAAAAAAGAAGAAAACATTACTAATACAGGGACAGCTATCAAAACGACAGCTCTGGAACACCTGGAATATGGTGGAAAGAGCAAAGCTTGAATTCAACTGGCAGTTCAGCAGGTGGAATCAGGCGAGTTACTTAAGCCACCACAGTTTCAGCCTCCTTTCCTGTAATGGGTATAGTAATGCCTTTCTCAAACGATTAAGGAGAGAATTAGAGATCAGACATGTAAAGCACTGAGCACATTGTCTGGCACATAATAGATAATTCACTAAATGACATATGTTAGTATAATTCTTAATCAATATACAAGAATCCTTGAGCACCTGTATATATTGGATGCCCTGACAGTCTCAATAATCAGTATCTGCTTTCTGACCACTACGCTTTCTGGGAAAGCAGCAATTATGTATGTAAAACAATTTAAAAGCAATAGAAAACAACATATAAAAATGTAAATTTGGATGAAATCTGAAACAGATGAAATGGTAATACAGTATAAAGGAAAGTATAGGGTGCTGGCCTGGTGGCTCACTTGGTTGGAGCATCGTCCCATACACCAAAATGTTGCAGGTTCGATCCCCGGTCAGGGCACATGTCTAGGTTGCACATATGGCCCATGGTTTGGGTATGTATGGAAGAGAACTGATTGATGTTTCTCTTTCTCTCCCTTTACCCCTCTCAGTAAAATCAATAAACATATCCTTGGGTGAGGATTTTTTTAAAAATTAGTAAAGATTAAAAAAGAGAAAGAAAGAAATGTGACTCTAAGAAAACCTGCACCCTGCTGTGAGACCTTGAGAACTCACGTGCAGCTGACATGAACAGTAACAAACTCATGACACCTGCGGGCTCCCTTTATCAAGGAAAAAGTAAATTATTACACTATTTTTCTTCCATTTCCCAGAGACTGGTGGAGGAGGGAGTTCTGCTTAAGTTAAAGAAAAAAACTGAATTTCAAAGCTTGAGCTGATTCTTTGTGTTGGCCCTTCCTGAATGGGCAGCTTATTGTGTTCTGGGATACAACAAAAATTGCTGCTCGGTTACAGGTGGAGGATGGAGAGACAGGTCACTCCGAAGAAGGAAGCACAATTGTGTGAGGCTGAAGAGTGAAGAAGACAAGACAGCAGCAGGCAATGACCTGACAGGATGTGGCTGGGAGAACAATTCCCCCTGGAGGGGAAATAGCTGTTGGATTTTAGGGCAGTGTTGCCTAACATCCAAATTGAAGCTGCTGTTCATGTCTGTCTAACTTTATACTAGCATCTATAGGAATTATGTAAGTTATTCTTAAGCCTCTTAGACTCTTTTTGGAGAGACAAATCTTCTGTCAAAGTCTGACCTACACACCAGGCTGGAGGCACTTTAGGTTTCCACTGACGTGCCCAGTAAGGAAAACTACGGCTTCCACCAGAGCGAAGGCTAGGACGCTGGCTGCAACTGATCAGCAGAGCACTTTTAAGGGAGAACTCCTGGAAGTATTTGGGGATTGAGACATGAGAACTATTTTATTTAGTTATGGGCAGCTTATTGTCAGTTAAGGGAGCCCCAAATGCCAGAAGATTTTGGGTCATCTGGGTTACAAATGTGGCTTACTGACCACCTCTTTTTCTGAAAAATTAGGGAGTTGGATTATGTCTCTTAGATCTCTTCCAGATATAAAATTCTAGAATTGTAAGAAGTACAAAAACATATGGCAGAGATAATAAATGTTGTGATGAGGAAGGGGAATTAATATAAACTGGGGTAAATCGAGAAAGGTCCATGGAGATGGTAGAATTTTAGATAGGATTTGAAAAATGAATAAAATGGAATAGGTTGAGATAAGGAGGAAGAATATTTAAAAGGGAGAACAGTACTAGAAAGGTTTAAATAGGAATAAATGTTTAGGAGCTTGACTAAATAGAAAACATACACAGAAAGCAGAAATAAAATTGAATAATAAGGAAAGATGAGGTCTCAACAAAAGACCTATACCCTCCCTTCACCCAACTTTCTATTGAGGTTAATCAACAATTTTCAGAGAAAAAAAGATTACAACACTAGAGATTTATACCTGGCTAAGTGATCGTTCATACATTAAAAGAGATTTGTCCATGCATTCACAGACTCAACAGTATCTCAAATATATACTCAAATTACTTAGCAAAAACTCTAGTCAGAATTGGGGAAGACAAAATATAAAAACAATAGGGGTAGACTGATGCAGTAGAATATATATTATAGTTAAACTGAATGACAATTAGGTTGTGAATCATAATGTAATTCTTAAGAAAGATTCCTGAAATAATAATAATACTTTCTAAGAAAAAAAAAAGCTAGGTTCTAGGTTTACTCAACAAAACTCAGGTAAAGGTAATTTTTGGCAAAGAGAATAGGACTATTGCCTAGTTATTACTCTTTTTTTATATTAATAGAAAAGTATAGGTTTAGATATGTGTATTTAAAGACTGTAGATGAGTAATAAAGTTCAAAATTACCAAAAAGGGGGGTAAGAAATAAGTTGTTTAACTCAGAAAAAAAGAAAATACAAAAAATACAGCATAAAAATATAGCAAAGAAAAACCAAAAACTTATTGTAAAATAATAGGAATAAAATCAAGTATATCAACAATCAAAATAAACATCAATAGGGTAAATAAACTTCAATAAGATTGTCAGATTGGGTTAAAAAGCAAAATCTACTCTGTTTTTTATATTGGCTGATATTTCTACCATTGGATCTTTCAGAATACAATACCGCTCTGACCAAGACACAGAACATTTCTGTAACCCCTGAACACTTCCTCACACTCCTTCCCCAAAACCCTCCCAGAAAGACAACCACTCTCCTGACTTTTAGAATCATCACTTAGTTTTTCCTGTTCTTCAACTTCATGTAAATGGAGTCACACCACATTCATTCTTTCACATCTGCCTTCTTTAGATCAGCACACTGTCTTTGAGATTCATTCACAATATTGTTTTACTAAGTCATATTTTGATGGGTATATGGTATTCCACTGTATGGATATACCAGTCTGGCTTCTTTCATTGCAGTTTGAGGCTATCATGAAATAAAGCTGCAATGAATATTCAATAAAGCTGCAATGAATATTCTTATTCATATCATATCTTTTTGTGGATATATATATGCCTTCACTTCTCTTGAGCATATACTGAGGAATAAAATTGATGAGTCATAAGGCAGACATACATTTGCCTTTCACAGTTACAGTTAAACAGTTTTCTAAAGTGTTTTTATCAATTTACATTCTCACCCACTATGAATAAGAGTTCCACATCCTTACCAACACTTGGTACTATCAGTCTTTTTAATTTTCCTTTCTATGGCTCTTCTATATTTTTTAATCCATCTGCTTTCCATAGTTGTCATAGTGAGAGAAACGCTATGCTGCTCCCCACCTCTAGTATACCCTATTCAGAAGCAGAAAAGTTCTCATTACTTTTTGAAGTTCTCTTCTGTCTCTTCTACTTGATCCTGACTCACTAGCATCCACCTATCACACACCTTTGTCTTCTGCTATTATGCTTGATATCCCACCAATTTTTCTTTGTCTACTCACTTTGCCTTCTTAGCCTACTCTGCCTTCTTAGCACACACAATGTTCAGACATTAAGGGTTTCTGGGTAGCAAACCAGCACATGATGAAAGGTACAGCTTCATCATTCAGCTACTCCCACCACAGCTATCCTTCAGCTTCACTGAGATCCCATCCATTTACTCCTTTACTTTCAAGTCATCAGCTTTCTCATTGTTTCATTTCTTATGCTACTCAGATTTTATCACCTACTATTTTAATAACACTCCTGTCAAACCCTAACTCTCCTTGTTTCTCTATCTTTTCATCAAATCTATTTTACAAAACCCAAGCCATAAATGAACACTAGTATTTGCTTTCTTTGCATTTTCACCCAATTATCCCTTTCAGAGTCAAAAATCTTATGAACTATTTATTTTTCTTCATTTTCCCACTCTAATCTCCTGGTGAACATCTATCTGACTTTCAGCCTCATCGAGTCACCAAAGTAGTTCTAAGGTCATCGTCAGTGATCCCCATGCCACCTACTGCGTCTTGATAATTTTATTTTATTTCTAGAGAATTAAAGTAATAAAGTAATGCTCAAAATTATAGAAGTTTATGGCTTATTTAATAGGTCTCCATCTCTCTGGACATATTCTCTGACATTTTATTCATGACAGTGTGGGTATTAAAAGTCTTTGAGCTTTCTTTTCTTTCCCACAGCTACATTCCTCGGGATTTCTATGTAATAGCACTTAACCCACTGCACTGTCTCTTAGTTTTACATGTTCACTTCAGCACATTTTACCATAATTTACTCAGTTGTTCAGTCCAAGAACCTTGAAACATCTCAGCTCCTCTTTTTCCCACACCCCACATATAATCCATCAGCAAATTCTGTCAAATCTACCCTCAGCCTGTGTTCACACTCTGGCCACTTCTCAGCTTCTCCACAGTTACCCCTGGTCCCAGCTTTCCTTCCGTAATAGCCTCCGAATTGGTCTTCCAGTTCTCACTCTTCTTTCACATTGTAGCTAGAATGATCTTTTTTGTTTTGTTTCTTAAATGTAATTTTATTTTTCCCATCACCATTTTTCCCCTAAACCTTCTCCCCTCTCCAGCCCCACAATCACCACACTGTTGTCCATCGTCATGAGTCTGTTCTGTTTTTCTTTTTTGCTCAACCCCTCCATTGCCTCAGCCTCCACCCCCAGAGCTGTCAGCCTGCTCTCTATCTATGAGTCTGTCTCTATTTTGCTTGTTACTTCACTTTGTTCATTTAAAAAAAAAAAGAATTTATACAACTCAACACCAAAAAAACAATCTAATTAAAAATGGGCAAAGAACCTCAATAGACACTTTTCCAAAGATGACACAAAGATGGCCAATAGACATATGAAAAGATGCTCATGTCACTAATCATTAGAGAAATGCAAATTAAAACCACAATGAGACATCACCTCACACCTGTCAGAACGGCTGTCATCAATAAATCAAAAAACAAGTGTTGGGGAGAATATGGAGAAAAGGGAACTCTCATGCACCTTTGGTGGGAATGTAGATTGATGTAGTCACTGTGAAAAGCAGTGTGGAATTACCTCAAAAAATTAAAAATAGAACTGACTTTTGACCTAGCAATTCCACTTCTTGGAATTTATCCAAATAAACCCAAAACACTAATATGAAAGAATATGTACACCTCTATGTTCATTGCAGCATTATTTACAGTAGCCAAGATTTGGAAGTAGCCCAAATGCCCATCAGTAGAAGAGTGGATAAAGCAACTATGGGACATTTACATAATGGAGTACTACTTGGCCATAAAAAATGTTTACCCTTTGTGACAGCATGGATGGACCTGAGAACATTATGCTAAGTGAATAAACCAGTCAGAGAAAAAACAAGTACCATATGATTTGACTCATATGTAGAATCTATTTTTTTGTTTAAATATAACTTAGTTATCACTACTTTTCAACTTGTAACCTTCCAGTGGATACCCTTCTTTGCACATTAGGGGAAAAAATTGAAACTTTTTAACATAGCCTAAAATGTGCATATGATCTTACCATCCCACCACCTTGATGACCCATGTCCTAACTCTTTGCTTACTTATCTCCAGGCACACCAACCTCCTTGGCATTCCTCAAACACATGAAATTGAGCCTTAGTTATTGCTCTCCCCTGGGACACTGTCAGCCAGATATTGGCATAGCAGATTCCTGCATTCCATTGAAGTCTTTCTCAAATGTGACTCCCCTGGGAAGGCTTGCCCTGAAGTAGATCCTATTGATAGTGGTGCAGATGCCATTACTCTCCATCCTGCATCCTGCTTTTTCTGTATGGATCTTATCACTACCTGAATTATATTATTATTTGTTAAGTGACTGTTTCCTCAACTATAATGGATGCTGCCTTGAGGCCTGAGCTTTGTTTTGTTCTCATGTATATGCCCAGGATGTAAAACGATATTGGTCCAATAAATGAATGAATTTCCTCAGGGCAAAGAACAATGTTTTTCTTTATCTCCATTACCTAGACTAAATCTGGGGAATGGAAACTCAATAAACATCTGTAAAGTACCTCCAGAAACTTCTTTATGATTCCTGCCTAAAGTGCCTTAGCTGTGTGTTGTCTGTTGATGTAAGGAGAGAAGTTTCTCAGAAATTCACGGAACCATCAGTGGGCTGCTCTAAAGATACATTCTCCCACTGAAATTGGATGCAAAACTTTTCATGTACATTTTTGTGGGGGGAGGGTCCACAGTTCCCATCCTACCCCCATAAGGCCCCCATGCTGAAACCCTGTGAGAGTCACAGCCTTGGATCAGCTTTACTGCTTAAGATAGTCTCCCTAGTGTTCTGGTAGATTACCTTCTCCATCAACCCCGGTTCACAACAAATTTCCCTTCCATTTTAGAACTCTCACTTCAGAGCCTTCTGCCATTTCAATACTTTTAAAGCTGATTTTATAAGGATGGGCATAAATATACTATGTTGAAACATGGATACGTCATGATCTCCACAGAACGACTACAATTCTCAAAGCAGTAGAGTGCATGAAAATACACTTAAACAACAACTATAGTATGTACTTTTCATCCTTCTTCAAGGGTTTAGAAAACACTTCAGTATTTTGCCATTCTCGTTAAGGAAAAGGTAATCTGGTGTCTGAGAAGCTTGAAGCGAAGACTGAGACTGTGAGCGTTTGCACTGAAGAGCTGTCGAAG
>PVKU01014953.1:0-20420 GCA_004027475.1 Anoura caudifer | reverse complement strand
GTACACTGACAAGAGAGCTGAAGAGTCATTTCCCCCAAACTCTCTGTGGAGAGGGGAGGAGCCTGCACCTCTGAATCTTAGCACAATGAAGGTTGGAGCACCTGTGTGTGGATAAATGGTGACATCAGGTGTTACAGACTGGGGGGTGGGGGTGAAGATTTTATTTCTGTTTGTTAAGCTAAGTCACCTTGCCTCTAAGCATCTCCACTGGTGTATCTGTGTGCAGCTGTTACCTTAGACAGTTGGAGGGGCAGGCCACATTGAGGGGCTGCACAGAGGATGCAGGCACCCCAGGATCCAGGGGTGCCCTGCAGACTCCAGCCAACCGGATCCCCCAGATGTGCAGGCACCATGTCCAGCATCACAAGGCAGGTTGAGGGCTATGGCATCTCCAGGCTTCCTGAGGGCAGGTCCTGCAGCCCCCCCACCACTGACCCTGATACTATAATGAGTCAGGGATCCTGGGGAGTCTTCCCCATTGGCCAGGATGGGCAAGGGGAGGCTCTTACACTGAGTGAACCAAAGGCAAGAAAGATGAATGGATAGAGCAACTCAAAGTACACCAAAAGCTAGCAAGATAATTGGATAAAGAAAAAAAAGCCCTCCTTTCCCTTTCCCTATAAGAACTGAGGGTTTGAGCAGGAAGGCAGCTGAAACTGTGTTTTCAGTTACACAACCACTTTGAGTGAGCAAATAAAAGTGAGGATGTAGTGGGAAAGCAGACAGACAAAAACAGAACAGCGTATCAGATGGTGGCAATAACACCAAGGCTTACAGAGAATAAGTGACTGAACTCATCAAAGTACTATGTCTGAACTAATTGTTGAAACCAAAGGGTCCTTTTGGCTTAGACCGAATTTAGTTTTAAATCCTAGCCCTAGGAATCATCTCTCTCTATCCCTCCCTTTCTCTCTTCCTTATTCCCTCCTCCCCCTCTCCCTCTCCCTCTCCCAAGACCTGGCCTGTCCCCCAGATAATCAGCAACCTCCCTCTCCAGTTGGAGACAGTAGCCCAGACCTAATAGTCACACATTCTGGGACTCTGGCAGGCTAAAGATAACATCTTGACCTAAATTATGTTTCCAATCTTGAGCCCTAAGGCGAAATGGCCCATGGCTACTTTCCAAGCGGACCAGACAGAGGGAGTCCAGAAAAGACCTCAGAGCTGCCCTCAAGACCTCAAGAAATGATTCATCACCCTTTCCTCACAGATCCCATTATGACCCTCAACACCTAAACTGTGGTGTCTCGTGATTTTGAGCATTAGCTTCCCTTTCTCCTGGCTGGTGCAATTCATCAATAAAATAAGTCAGTGGATTTTACTTCTTCACTGCAATTCGCTGTGCCCAGGGTTTGGCTCTGCTAGTGCTGGGTGCACCAAACTCTTTATGTTCTATAACACTGGTGCTCACAACCCAGCGGGGAAGGCGCTATTACCCTGTTTTCTGGGTCGGGGCATGAAGCCAGGTCTAGAATGCAGACACTTCTATGCTTTTTGTATGCTTTTTGCTTAGAAATTTGTATTTCTAAGAAATTTCTAGGTGAAGCTGATACCACACTTTGAGAACCACTGCTTGAGGCTGCCTTGCTAACAATCTCTGGGCGATGCCAATGCTACCCACCTAAAGATGATTAAATTTTGTTTGACTTTCCTATGTGCTATTTTTATTTCCTTGTTGGATTTATACCAGTTTTGATTTTAACTCAGTAAACTTATTACAGAATGTCTTTCTAAGTCAACCACAAGTACATTATTTGTTAAAGTGTTCTTTGAACAAGATTTACACCTGTTTCCTGGTTGAATAAAGTTCTGACAGAAGTTCATTCTAATTTGTATAAGAATCGTGTTTTTAACTTTTGAAAGTCACTCATTTGACACAATAGTGCTTAAACTCTATATTCCCTCCTGGGAATCCTCCTATTATGAAAACTCAATTTCAACTAAGAAATATGTTGTTAAGAATAACCAGGGGAACCTATTTCATTCCTGATTTTTAAAAACAAAGTTCCCTGAAGCAAGTGAAACTGTGTTGAGGCCCAGTGGGCAACATGTAATATCAGAAATAGATGGCCAAAATGTGGTGGAACAACTACTCTAGAAAATCATGAAATCCATTTTTTCTTGGAAATAAGGACAGGAATTGCTGTCCAATAAATTCATGGCATCCCTACAAAGTCATGCTCAGGGTGGGGGTGGGGTGGGCTGGGCTGATCTGCATCCTGGAGGTGTTTCAAACAGATAGCGAAAGCCATGCATTTGTATCCCAAAAAAAGCCAGCCACTTCCCCAGAGAGTCACTATCCCCCTAACCTTTCCAGATAGGGTTTCCTGGGAGACCTCACTCGAAAAGGAGGAAAGGGATCAGAGTGGAACCCTCAGGAGGCCATACAGGGTGGGGATTCCACATGAGAAGGTCAGGCCAGGTCTGATTCCCATCCCTGCTATAGACTACTGAGCCCTGGCACTTGAGTCTCCCAGGACTCAGTTTAGATTCAATGTAAGCTTTTGCTGTCCAACACAACAGTCACCAGTCACATGTAGGGACTGAGCACTTGAAACATGGTTAGTCTGAACTAAGACATGCTCAGTGTAAAATATACACTGGATTTCAAAGGCATGGTATGAAAAAGAAGGATGTAAAACATCTGACTAATATTTTAATATTTATTAAATACTGACATGACAATATTTTAGATATATCAGGTTAAATAAAATATATTATTAAAATGAATTTTACTTTTTTAAAATGTAGCTACTAGAATATTTAAAATGACACCTGTGGCTTCCTTGTAGTTCTGTGAGACAGCACTGCTAAGACCTGTGCAGGTGGAGGTGTCTAAGAACTTATTTATGGAAAACAAAAGACATACAAATACTAATGTCAAGTATTATTTGCAATATTATTATGAATAATTATGGCTACATCAATTGCTCTAACCAACTCTCTAATCACTATTTTGTTTTCACTGCAGGGTGCTTAGTCCTTTCCTGGTCATAGGCCGTGACAGGGTGCCTCTCTGCGTACCTGGCACAGAATGTGACGTCTATTCACACTGTTCAGGAGTCATGCTGGGAGACCAAGGGCACAACACTTCCTCACATCTATGACTTTTAAACACCCACAGATCCATATAAGGATTTCTTCAATGAAGTTACTGATTAAAATGTGATTTTGGTTCCATCCATTATTTTTCAAGTCCCTGTATCTCTGTCCCCTGTTACACAACAGTGAATTGCTATCCTGGGCTGTGCATGCAGAAAATTACTCCGCATAAAGAACAGTCTGAAAACTCAAATGCCAAAATCACTGAGGCTCAACAGGTGCAGTAGTGCCAGTTCTGGATGACTGAAAATTCATCTGCAGATAGGTTTTTTGAAAGCAGAAAACTTTTCAAACACCAAGGAGAGGCTGATAGTTAAGGGAAGTCTGCTGGAGTGAAATGCCTCATCATTCCTGGTTTATCTGTTTTGTAGTCAGATTTTAGCAATTAGGTTTCTTCGAAGTGAGTTGCACTTCCATTCTTTATGTGCCAGAGAGCACTCCTATGGCTTCCCTGAACCATAACAACAGGCTTTCTGTTTCTGAAAGATGGATATGATGTACCTGTTGTACAAACTGTGCAAAATGACCAGGAAGAGGATTCCTCAAATGGAGCCTCTGCTGCTGAGCTGGGCCCTCCAACACCCTGGGTAGTTTGGGAGCCCAGGCCCAGGGCATCTCCCCACAGCATGGGCAGTTAGGAGGTACAGGAGAGCAGGGTCCATAGAACCAAAGCACGTTTCTTTCTGCTCAGATAAAACCTGCTGTTTCCCTGTCTGTGAAGCAACGTAAGGCAGGAAGCAGGTACTCAGAAAGAAGGAACGCTATCAACTTGTAAGCTGATGAGGGCAGGTTCCCCTAGGCATTCCTGGGAGAAATTAGAATTGTTGAGTGGACAATTCCCACCAATACTTTCTGGTATTGTTCTCTGATATAAGAGGATCCTCCTTGGGGTCAGGGATGTAGCAACAAAAAGACAAAACAAATCCCTCACTGCAGAGTCCAGAGTTATGGGTTTAAGTTTACTTCTTAGCACTATATCGGGGCCACAGCTAGGCCTTCATACACAACATTTCTACCACAATTTTATCTTCAGACAAAGTAAAAGTAGATATCAGCTCAGCTGTGGGAGCTCCACTGTCAGTGAATAAAGTCGATGTATGGCAGTCTGGAGGGGTACGTGGGAACCTGATGGGGAGATGTGGAGAGTGAGAGCAGAGGCAGAGTGGGCAAAGCCTAGAGTACAGGCATCAGTAGGTCTGGGCCACAGGAGCAGACCATGGTGGTGCAGGGGCAGGACCAGGAGAAGAAGAATGGAGAAGGGGGAGCACAGCCTGAAAGTCCTTGAAGGTGAAAATGCATACCCGGTGCTGGGTCCAGCATGGGCTGGAGTCTAAGCAGGTAACATGGATAGATACAATGGTTTGGGAGAAAGCAAACACACATTCAGAGATAGTGCAGATGGGTTAGGAGCACCATCCACAGTCCCCACAACTGAAGGAATCAGAACCTAAGTAGGGAGGTAATGTAGGAAAGGGAAGAAGGGTGTAGATTTTGGAAACCTCAGGGGGATTTGCCAGCACTGGGCACCTGGCTGGTATGGTGGCAGGGTGGGATTCAGGAAAAGGAGCAATCGAAGATTACTTGAGCTTCTCTGCCCTAGTGCAGGACCATCTATAACTTTACCAGTCTAATTAATGTATTTCTTACACAATCTCTTTCACACAACACACCCTTGAAATCTGATAGCAATAGGTGTCCACTTCCATTAATTAGGTGCAGGTGATTTTGGCTGACTTGTCAAGGGCATCACTGTCCTGCCTCATGTGTTTTCATAGAGACCTTATAGAGCAGGAAGATAATGTTTCTCACAGGTGGGTGAGGATAACAATGGCACTGGAAAGGACTGTGGAAAGTGTGTTGGTCTAGCCACAGGATATCTGTGGCTAGAGTTCCAGCATGTAATTCCACATGAACAATAGCCATGGGCATTCTTATTACCCCAGACTGCTCACACAATCTGTTCATTATCCACAACTCTTGTATCCTGCAACTTATCTGAGATATTTCCATAAGCCAGGACACATGGGAAACCACAAATCAAGGCTTGCTTCTAGTGGTTACCAACTCTGGTTTAAATGCACACAAACTGGATGGGGGAACATAATGAAGAAATAGAGGTCCAATGATTGCCTTTCAATTATCTACACTTTACACAAAATCACATGAGCCCTAATAACCAAGGAAGCTATAATAAGCAGGTAGAATTTAGCTATGAGCTAATAATATAACTGAGAAGGTTCATGCTTGATGGTGTATGTGGAGAACGGCACTGCAGGAGCTTAAGAGTCTCTCCAAAATTTAGCCATACCCACCTCCCTACAAAACAGTAAATCTCAGCTCAAAAATCAAAGGCCACTTCCTCAGGAAAGATTTCTCTGGAACCCTGCATTATGTCATATAGTCTCAAAGCCCCCTTTGCTTCTCACATTAAGTACTGTTTTATGATTTATTGGTACAGGTTTAGTGTCATGATTATTTATTAATATCTTCTGGTTTTTCTCTCCCCTGTACCTATTACAGAGCCTGGCTGATATTTCTCAATATTTAAAATATAAAAAATATAAAATATTTAGAAATATTTTACATTTTTATGTAAAAAATATAAAATATAAATTATAGTTCTCATATTTAAAATATAAAAAGTATGAGGAGTAAAAAGACCCAGGGGGTCCCAGAAAGTGCTGAGTGACAAATTGTCTCAACAAGTGAACTATAGTATTTTTTAAATCAGCTAGTCAATTGACTCTAAACAGTCAATATTAAATGTCCAAAGGGAAGTTTACTTTATCCTTGCAGATAACTACATGCCTAAATTATAGAATAATTAATAATAACTAATAATACTTATTTAAATTACAATTAATATTATTTCAAAAAACCCTATGGATTGCCATAGTAATGAATAACAATGTCTATAAAGAAGAGGAAAGAAAGAAGCACAGTTGACCCTTGAATGATGTAAGTTCAGAGGAGCCAAACCCTGAGCAGTTGAAAATCGACATATAACTGTTGACTGCAGTCAGCCCTTTGAATCTGCAGATTCAACAAACCTTGAATAGAAAATAGTATTTTCAACCCATGGTTGGGAAACCCCTGGATACAAAGGGCCAACTACATTTATTGCAAAAAATCTGCATGTAAGTTGACCTATGTAGTCCAAACCCGTTATTCAACTCAACTGTAACTATACCATTTACATGGAGCACCTAATTAAAATAGATTGAAGCTCTGCAAACAAAAACAGAACAGAAAATACCAACTTAAATAAAGCAGGCCAGTTTGCCTACATTTTCCTTAAGGACATTTGACTCAGGAGAGATAGACTTTGCCCTCAGCAGGTTCAAGCAGGCCTCTCACCTCTTGCTTGATTTATTCCTTCATAGGACATAATCCAGAAATACAAGTTAACTACTTTAACTCGATGTTCAACTAAAAAAAAAAAAAAAAAAAAAAAAGATTTTCCTCAGGACTGTAAGAAAAACTGGATCCAACAAGGCCCCTTCCTGAGGAACTTTCAAAGGCAATTTTGACTATACTCGTTTTCCTCATTTTGCCTTGACTTGAGCATAAGGTAGTAATTATGAAATAGCCAGTATTTAGGCTGATATAGGCAGTTTCATGGGTTAAAGAGGGGACTGGGTTCTTCCTTTCCACCAGGATGAAATAAATATCTCAGCCTAAGACAGAATCCAGGAACTGGAGATGAGTCAGGAGTCTGGTGGGTCTAGCACCTGGTTTACAGGAGACTTGAGGAGCCCCTCATCTGCTTTATGAGGGTTGATGTTACACACGTTTGATTCAAAATGAATAAACTGAGAATTGTGACTGCTATGTCCACATACCTTACTATTAGCACTGAGAACTGAGACCATCTGTGTCAACATAACTATTTCTTCCAGGTTATTCTTGCTCAGAAAGTTAAGGCTGTAAACCAATAAATAACTTCACTGTTTGCTGTAGGAAATTCCTACAGAGCAATCCATCCTGGCAGTCAGCTCACCTGGGAAAACAGCTTGCCTATCAAAAACTGTTTACTTGCCAGGACTCAACACCCTTGTTTTGCTATATCCACCAACCCCAAACTATTATGTCACAAACTTTGCTGAAAGCTAGTCACTTCTCTGCCTTGAAAAATACAGCTAAAGACTTGGACCTAGACCTCTAACCCCTACTAGATCTGCATCTCAACCTCCCCTTGTTCACACACCAGCAGGACGGTGTCTTGCCTGTGTCCTCCCTTATTGCAGTCAGCTTACTGAATTTAGCTTTCTTTTATCTGCAGGCTCTTGCAATGGATTTTTTGAAGTCCATAATTGGCACAATAAATCAGGTTTGGCCTCTAGGAAGCAGGAGCTTTTAAAGGCAAGCTAATACATTCTTACAACCCATCAGGGTGCAGGAATTAGAAAAAAATGTCATTTTCTTCTGTAATAAAGTTAAGAGGCTTCTATATCATTCCTCCTTTGAGGAAAGATGTGGTGCTTTAACATCTTCTGCCTATAACAGATTTCAAATGCAAAATTTACCTCCACTTCTCTACTCTTTTACAGGATTCTGTATTTTCCAAATTTTCTACAATTATTATGCATTATTTTGAGAGTGAAGGAAAGGACACAGAGCAAAAGCCATAAGAAGGAAATTAATTCCCAAATGTAAATTAGAAATGACCACCAAGTCTTAATTTAAAACACATATACACACAGAGTATATAAAATATCCATTTAGAATTGTATCCCTTTAAGCTAGCAAGGTAATTTTATCCCACTGACATCAGTTATGCATATAGATAAGCTCTATGTAGTTTTAATCACACTGCCTTGGTTTTCTCTTGCCTGATCCAAACACACCTCTGGGTGTTTGATAAAAATACACCAGTAAACAACATTCAATCAGTCTAGGGTGAGGCCCAGGAATCTTACTGTTGTTCTTTTTTTAAAAAATGAGCACTAAATGATTCATACAATCAAGCAAAATGTAAAACACAGGGCCAACAGCACTGATTCACTGCGTATGCACCAGCTTCCATTGTAAAATCATTCAGCTAAAAAAAAAAACAAAAACAAAACAGCGCTGAGCAGCTGACATACACACAGAATAGTATCTCTCTGTGCCTGGATCCTGGGCCTGTCCCGAAGCACTAACTCAACAAAAATCCCAACTACTGTCAAACCTGGTAACAGCTCACAGCTGGGCTCGAGCGAGCTCCCCAGCCAGAGCTGGCTCAGAGAACAGGCTTCCCCTGCAGCTCACAGGAGCGCCTGCAGCTCCTCGTGCAGCCCAGCAAAGGAAATAAGCTGCAGCTTAGCAATCTCAAACAAGGCTTCCTTTTACCTTAAAGAAACTTTCTCGCTTGTCCAGGCTGCAGGTACCCATGGTCCAAGATGACATTTCCTCCAGCGAGGCTCTACTGCATGCCTGGGACTCCTGAAGGTAGAGACATTTTTAATGGTTATAGTCCAGCCTGTAGGAAATTCCTTTCTAAGCCACAGAACACTCACAACAACAGTCCTGCCAAGATCTTTTTCCATCAACAACATAGTGCCATTTATTTCCCACCAAAGCCCTTCCATCTCCTTTTATACTGATTTCCTGCCTCAGACAGCATAGTTCCTAGTCTTTGCCCCACCTCACTGCCCCACCCCCCACATTTCCAGCTGAAGGTCTCTGGGACTACAGAAAGCATAATGATTGCTTTGTGTGTTTGCTCAACCTCACGCACCAGTCCCAAAGGGGCCAATATTCGATGTCACTGTAATCTGCTCCAAAGCTTATGGACTTAATGTTGCTGATCAAGAGGGAGAGTGGAAGAATAAGCCCCTGCATGTCCCAGGAAATCCTGCTGGAATGGGATGAGATCATCCTTAGCTATGCTAGCCCTCTTCCCCAGGCAAGGTCAACACAAGGGCACGGGGAATAAATCCCTCTATTTTCTTTTTAGAAATCAAAGATTGGGATGAAATTCCAAGTCTCTGTTTCCAGAGGTCAATTTGTGTTAGAAACAGATGTAAACAGCTCCATGATAACCTAAAGTGGGAGTGCACTTTGGAATGTGGAGGAAAATGTAAAGCCATGATGTGATTCTGAATCACAACCCTGGCTATTTGAGCTTGGAATTTCCCTCATTCGAACGTTAAAACCCAATACTCTTTCTTCTTAGTCACAAAGCCTTCAATGTCTACTTGTAAGTAAAACACACACACACCCAGGCATCTGGCCTCATCCCGGCCAGTGTGCATTGAGGAGACTTGGGGAGTATTCCCAGACCTTCCTTAACCAGCAAGGCTGGACCTGCAGCAATTATAAAACTGCCGTCCCACTCAAGATCCCTTTTGCTCGCCATAACATACACAAGTTGTAGCTGGTCGTAACCACAACCCACAGGTGGAGGACAATAAAGAAAATATGTATTCAGTAAAAACACCTCTTGTGACACTAAGATATTAAAAGTGGTCAACTCTGGGGATGGGGTAGGAGACAATGAAGTCATGGTAGCCACTGTTAGTTTGCTGAGGCTATTTCATTATCAGCTGGGGAACAGAGAGCAAGCAGCACCAAAGGAACATTTTGACAAGCAGAAAAGCATAATTACTTTGCAAAGAACTGCATCCCTATGAGCAAGCAACATTCTTGGGAGAAAGGCTCATTTCAGCCCTACAATTTGCCTTTCAGTTCACAACTATAGTGGCTACAACAACCCATGGGATCCCATCTAGGAAAAAACAATAATGACATGCAAACCCACCCCTCCTTCTAGAATATTCACTACTTTAGTCACTCAGTCATTCTCCATCACTGAGTCACTTTAAAGGTTTGGAGGTGTCTTTCCTGTATTTCTTTCCACTTGCAATCCCATTGGATGAAGGCCAGCTTCCAAAAACCTCCTTAAAAGACTAGTGAGCTTTCCACCGCAATCCTGCTGATGCCAGGTTCAGGTTAAGGCTCAGGTTCAGGTTCTCAGGCTCAGCAATTTAATGGAGCCACAGCTCCAAGGCCTTTGAAGTTCATCACTTACTAACAAAGTCCACAGATTGGAATGACTCCAAAAAGAAACACAGTGCTGTGTTCAGGACTAAGAGCAGAATAGGAACCACTCTGTAACTGTTTCAACCCAGAAGCACACAAATAAAAAAGTACACTTCTTGAAACCGAGCCTAATGTCTGTAATTCTTTTTCTTTCAGACATTTTCTCAGCAAGAAATTTGACATTGCACAGCAGTTAAGGGTCGGCTCAGCGAGAGCCAAGACTTCATTCCTCATCCAGACTTGCGTCTCTCTGTGCGGAAATTTTCTGTATACAAACCCTTTCTGATGAGCCATGACAGGCATGGAATTTTTGTTTATAGTAACCAATAAGTTTGGATTCCAGAACTTCATTAGTTCAGTAAGCTGCCTGAAAAATGCATGCGTGCATTTTTCAACTTCATTGGTCCTCAATAAAACATCCACTCTGGATTCCTTGTGGGCAGGCAGATTCATCCCATTTCTTTGAGGAGATACAGGTTGCATCTACTCCTTCTTCAAAAGGCTGCTCCAGGATGGAGATGCAAGCAGATGTTAAGAATAGACTGCCAAGTGCCATAGCAGGTTCTTCCCACACAAGGAAAGCCAAGTGGACTACACAGCATAGATTATTCTAATTTTTAAAAATAAAGTTCTTAAAAGCCCCAAAGAAGTTTCAGATTATGGTCTTGTCTGTTGTAGCAGTAGTTTCCTTCCCAAACTATAACCTCTAACACATCGGCTCAATATGGACCGAAATTTAATAGGACTTAAAACAATTCCTTCTTCCCATTCCTGGTTACCCACACCTCCCCTGCAGGCATTACACAAGCAGTTTCATCCTAAAACCACCCCAGTAATGGGTCAGACTAGGAAACAAAAAAAGGTACCGTAGTTGGAGAGGCTGTAAAATTCCTCCAGAGTTAGACGGTGAAAGCTTGCTCCTTTACTGGTTTCCCTGAAGTTGTAAAGCAGATTCTTGAAAAATCAGCCCAACACGTCCAATGGATCTTTCCAGATGCTAGCTAAAAGCTAGCAAATTCCCCCCCCCCCCCAAAAAAAAAAAAGAAAAAAAAAAAACCTCCTAATGGGACCAAAGGACACTGAAAACATTTTGGAGCTGCCAAGCCTCTTTAACAACACCACGGAAGGAATGTAAATGAAGCTGGTTGCTTCAGTTGCTAAAGGACAAAAGCAGGAAGTGATTATACCTCACTCTCCAGACGCACCAGGCTCTGCTGCTTCAGACCTAGCTATGGCTTTCTATGTGGCTCCAAAAGCTACTGCTGAGGTAAAGATCTATCCGGAAATTTCAGCATAAAGGCTCCCTGAATCAACTGGCCAGCATTTAGGCTGCTCTGACTGCCGCTGAGCAAGATTGCTCACAGCTGGCTTTCCAGCCCATTCCACAGGGAGCCACTAAGACAGGCGCTGAGTCTTTTCTGCCTGGACCTTGGCTGCAGGCTGGCGGATGGGGATAGGAACAACCAGTGCCCAATTTCCAGTTAACCGATCAGTGGATCCGGGCAGAGTCACACTGGCACTCTTCCAACATTTGCTCTACCTGGCCACAGGCCAGATCTTAGAAAGATAGAGGGTCTGGGTTGTGTCTTCCTCCTTCCCTGCTCCCTCTTTCTCCCCTCCGCCCTTGATTATTTTAGTCGAACTATACCATTCTTACTTTATTTGCCTGAGATCACAAGTGCAAACCCACAGGAGAAGCAGCAGAAACTTACATTGGCATTCACCACTCACAAGTTCAATTTAAAAGAAATGTGGCTTAATTCAAGACATCTCCACACTGCTGTGAGAGCGGCCACAAAAGCTATCTCATCACTACCTTTTTTCTAGCGAGACAAAGTGGACTTCAGTTCTTAGTAAACAAGATCTCATTATAATTATTTTTCAACCAAACTGACTGAAGTAGAAGTAAGTGACTCAATGCTGGGGACCTGTCAGGTCAAGGCCAATGCTAAGAAATGTCTTCTCGCCTGATGACGGCAACTCTTCTCTCCTTTTAATGCTTTTTGTCTTTACTAAGAGGTAGAAGCAAGTGGGGCAGCTCTGTGTCTGGATCCAGGGCAGGTCTCTGAATATTTTCATAATTTCTGTTGTATTACCACAGCTTTTCCAAGTTGAACAGTAAAATCATTCCAGGCTCTGGCTTGACAATTCAAGTTATGTGAATTTTTAATTTCTTTAAATTCAGTGCTGATTTTCCCTCAGTCAACAAGTGAAACTTTAAAAAAATAAAAACAGATCATGAAAACTATTCTGTCAAAAGAGAAACTAATTAGTGAGAAGTAAGAAATCAGAAGCAAAGAGCTATATTCTCAGCTTCCTCGCTCAATAACTGCATTTTTAAATAGAATTCGGAACAATGCTCAATACCTCAATTTTTCCAAGAATAATCAAGGAAAGTAATTTTTTTCTTTTTTTAGCTAAGTGCTCAGGGGCAAAACTCTGCATTTCTGCTATTGACAGGATTGGCCTGCAAATGGGGCTAATTCCAATGGAGGGCCATCCCTTCCCTCCTTGGAAAACTGGTGTCTCTGAGACTCTAATCTCATCCATGCTGCAGGAGCTCATGGGCACACTGCTGGTACCCATGTACCCAGGTGGACACTCTGACCACGGGCAATGTGCACAACCCTGGGCAATAAGTGGGCAGTTCTACTAGCTAGAAATTCCTTCTTTTCTCAGATGAGAAACTGACTCTCTTCTCTTACCAATGCCCTCATTTCACCCCTGGGTAAAGAGGTGGGTCCCTCTTCCACATCCCAGCAGACATAGCTATTCCTCCCTTGTCACTTCTCTTGAGTGTGGTTCTGGCTTCAGGCCTGGTACACTCTGCCCACTGGGAATGCGGTTAATAAGAAAGAGGGGGGCTGCTACCCCCAAAGCACCCTCTTTTGGCATTTCAAACTTGTGTGTCTTTTCAAATTTCCTCAGTTGAAAGCTCCATGCATTATGTGGTCGCACACCCTGCACATGTGACTTCACACATACAATGAAGAAGATCCATAAGCCATATTGGCTCTTAATGCAAAGGACACCATGGATGGGAAGTCACACTTCTTCCTCTTCTTCAGGGTCTTCCTTAGGATCTACTTGTCAACTCATGAGCACTTGACTTGAGCACTTTCTTTTCAAAGGCTCTCTGGCCATGATGGTAATGCACACTTTTTTTGCCCAAAATTTTGAGGGAAAAAATAAGGGTGTGTATTATTCATGGGTAGTACTAATTCAGTATCTATATAAATATTTTTAATTATTTTATTAATGCTTATTGTTAAATGTGTAACTCTAGAAAGCAATAATGATAACCCATATGTTCAAAAATAAATGCAAAAATTCCTTCAAATACAAAAAACAGTATCTAAATATAAATAAATAAATAAATAAATAAATAAATAAATAATTGAATTAAAAAATTAAAACAAAAGATTTTTTTTCCCGAAAGTTTGGGCCAAAAACATGGGTGCACATTATTCATGGCAAAATATGGTAAGTGGTTAATTTTAATTATAGACTCTAGGAATACTCTATTATCCAGTGTGTATTTTACCCTGAGCACGTCTCAGTTTAGACTAGCCACATTTTAAGTGCTCTGTAGCTATTTGTGGCTAGTGGCTGCTGTATTGGGCAGCAAGGGCTTATGATGAATCTAAACTTCCTCATTTTACAGATGGAGAAACTGAAGCCCAGGAGGCTGAAGTGCCAGGGCTGGGTGTCTACAACAGGGATGAGAATCAGACCTAGGCTGACCTTCTCATGTGGAATCCCTACCCTACATGGCCTCCTGAGCACTCCACTCTGATCCCTTTCCTCCTTTTCTAGTGAGCTCTCCCAAGAAACCCCATCTGATCTGCCTCCTGGAGGTTTTTGGGAACAGATCGTTAAAGACATGCATGTGTATCCAAAAAAAGCCAATCACTCCTCCAGAGAGCTACTATCCCCATGATCTCTTTATTCTTGTAGTATTTTTTTGTTTGGTTAACTAACAGCCTATGTCATTAGTGGAGCAAAGAGTAAGAACATACACAAAGTCCAAATATCTACAGAAAAAAAATGTCCTGTTTAAGAAGGAGATCTCATGTTAAGTGTTCTTACCACAATAAATAAAATAAAATAAAAAATGGCCCAGGTTCAAACGTCATAACCACTACATCTATGGAGGAAAAAAAGGGACATCATTCCTTTTAACAAACTAGCCTCCTAGGGCCTATATTGCCTGGAATTTCATGCACTAATTTGCTGCTTTTTCTTTCATTTTGATCCTGCAGATGTTTCTGTCTTTCCAAACTTTCCACTTCCCCATTAGAATATTCATCCACCCCTTTAATCAGTAATGTGCTGAAAAATGTTTTACAATTGGCTTCCTGGGAGTAAAAGCCCAAAGTTTTAGCATTATCCTATTTTGTGGTATAAACACTCTCATCATGGGCAATTTCAAGCTACCAAAGTGGCACCAACGGGCTTACAAAATTCATGCAAGTTTATCAGTCAGATCTAGTGAGCAGGGTGAACTGACTCCAATTCACCAATGCATTTCATTCACTCATTCTAAACCACCAGGCCTCTGAAGAGATTGCTTTTATTTGATTCTTCACACAATGAAGTAATAAAAGATAATGAAAGTAAGAAACTAGATCTCTAGACTGAAACCAGCACTTTATCCATGAAACCACATTATCTGTCCCTAGTAAGATGTGAGATATTTCTGCCAGTCATCTTAACCAAGTTAGACAATGCCATCAGGGAAACCTGGAGGATGCTGTTAGGTTCAGTGTATGACTTCATACTTAGTAAGTTCCATTTCTTTAGAGGTTGAAGAGAAGATTCTCCTTTAGCCAAACAGATACTGGGGATCTTGTATGCCTTATTCAGAGCAGTACCTCTAATACCTTAAATAGTACCTGGTGCATATGTGCTCATAAAATTTGTTGGATAAGTGATTGCATGAGATTTTACAGAGAAGCCATCCAGGCTGAGAGGAATGGTTTTTAAGGAATGGTTTCCTAAAAGCATACGATGACCGAACCAGAGCTTCAAGAACAACAAGGTAAGATCAAATGCCACAAACTCACATACCATTTTGTTGACCTACATACTTTGTTGGAAAAACACTTTTTTTTATATACCACATTGAAACATAGGGCATTGGTTTAGGGAGTCCACATGTTCTTTTGGTGGTGGAATTTTTCTGCTAGAGTCTGATCTGGAGCCCTTCCTAGCTCTATAACACACAGACCCACTGTGTTCTCTAGAAGTCCCTAGCTAGTTATGTTTCTCATCTCTTTCACTACTGTACAAATCAGAATTCTAGAAAGGTTTCCAGGTTTGTTTCAAGTCATCAAATTTTCATTAGATACAACAAAATAAAAAATCCATCAGACAAATGCAAAACTCCCAAAGAAATATAACTGGATGAGCCAATGGACTTTGTGTGTTTGTGCCTATACTTGTACCTGCATGTTATGGGGATCAGAGCCTTAAAATTCCCATTCCTGCTCTTAAGAAGTGGTTTGGAGAACAGGAGAACAGTTGGGCCTCCTCTAAAGAATGCCCTCCTTCTGAGCCTGCAGATTTCATGCACGTCATTCAGTATCAAAATAGCACAATGCAATACCTTCTATACATAGTCAATGCCCTATTAGCATGTATTATCTTACAGCCAGAATTCAGAAATTACCAAGGAGATGCATAAAGAAACAGTGCTCTCCAAAATACTTTTATATTTTATATGTCTACAAAAGAGTCACAGAAACTCACATAGTTCAGTGAGGCTCTCAGAGATATCTGTTGTCATCACCAAAAAGGTGGTTTTTGTTCCTGAAGTTGTGCCTGAAGTTGTGCCTCAGAAGTTCAGGCACATTTCAAAGTCCCTCTTTGTTGACCAATGACATTCATATCTTTTCCTGGGAGAGACAAGCACATATGACAAACACACATCTGAGGGAGACTGCTTCAGGTCACAGTGATAGATAGCCTTGGGGTTATATTTCAGGAAAAAAGAAGGGTAAAGGACATGTGGCCAAATGGGCCCATAGATGGACCTTCTCTGGAGATCCATGAGATCACATTCTCTCTTGTAAGACATGAAATATGTCTGTCATTACTTGTTCTTCTCCAGAGGGCTGAAAGTACTTTTGTTGAACCAATGCTGAACCAAACCAACCTTCTCACAGTCCCCATTGGCCTAAACCAAACGGGGTTAGACCCCAAATGAGGTCTAGATATAAGAGAGCTAACTCCTCACTACTCTGGGGACAGCAACCTAGTTGGCATATGTTGTTTTGATTTACAAAGGTCTCTTATCCACATAGCCCCATTTCACCTGCCTGTTTCAGCATCACAGACTATCTGGCACCTCTGTCTAGAAACATGAGGCTCCCCTACAGCTGGAAGCTTGTATCTTAACCAAGGTTTTCTCCACAGACCCTATTCTCAGTTAGGCCTTTTCCTTCCTGCTCCCTGTTTTTGATTGTGTTCTGTTCCTTTATTATTTCACCAAGGTGTACAAAGAGAGTAGACAGAAGTCATATCATTCAGTTGGCAGGCTTGTGCATTGTTTCTGGAGTGCCACTATTTATTTTGTCTGATTCCAATTAAAAAAAAAACCACAACAAAGCAAAACAAAACCCAGTGTTAGTAGCATCCTCTTTGTTCTTTCCTACTTCCTTCTTCTGAACTCAGAAATATTGGTCCATAAAAAAATGTACAAAAAGAAGCACTCATTTTTTTTTTTTTTCTTTAAAATGTGGCTTCAGATGCTTACTTTCCACTTAACATTCTGTTCCTCCAAAGTCCTGGCCCCCTCTGTTAATGACAAGACCAGGCTTGAAACCTGACAGGGAGGGACCTCGGCCTTCTGTGCATCAATCACTCCCAGTTCTGCGGAGTCTTCTTGTTCAAATATCTCTCATGTTCCTTCCCATTCTCCATAGCCATCCAGACCTCAGAGTGCCACAACCTTAATGCTTTCAGCAGCTGTCTAATGTCTGTGCATCCCCATAGCCAGTGTCGGCTCAACTCCATTCCATCCTGCAGACCCTTTCTCAGCCCATTTCTGCTATGCTCACAACCCATTTCTTAGAATTTAATATTTATTTTCTCTGCTCAGGTAATCAGGGCCCCTTTATGATCTATTTCCAATCCAAAGTCACAATCTCAACAGTGTGTGTGGACTGGCTCTGCCCCCTCCAAACCAGAGATTCCACTTAAGTGGATAGAGGGAACAACCCCACTAGCACCCACCTATCCTTGTTGAGTATTTTCACACATGACATTTGCATGCTGTTACTCTTCTAGGCCACACTGAACCCAGACCAGCAAGTAGAAGGTGGACTAGGTTGGCAGTCCCAGGCAGGTGAGATTCTGAAGCCCTGTCATGTATCGCATAACTGCTCCTTATGAGCAAACATGATCTAACTTACCTTGATCCAGCTCCCTCATCTCTCATGTGGGGCAGCTCTGAGGTGGCTATTCTCCCAGGGGTCCCCAATGGGATCAGGGTCCAGTCACCCCACTGAGGGCTGGCTTGATAACACACCCTTTTATGGCTGTCTTTTCTTCCCCACTTCCACCCTCTCCTACTAGTAGTACCAATATCTGCCCCCAACCCAAATTATTTGCATTTGACTTCTTATCTTAGGGTGTGCTTCTGGGGTACTCAAACCTAGGCAATCACAGATAAGCACTTGCATGTGTGTGCACACACATGCTAATGCAATAGCTGCTTCTTCACTTTCCTCCTGGCTTCCCCTGAGATCACCTCCCAGTAAATGACTTGTACTTGAATCCTTGTCTCAGAGGCTGGCTCGCTACTTCTCTTAGGAATCCTGCTCAACTGCTACTGAACTGACAATTAGTGGAGACATTTTTGCCGGAAAAAATAAATATATTTTGAATGAAATTTGTATGTCCCTATCATCCTTTGTGAGTGTAACTAAAATTATCCAGCTAAAAGTAATAAAAAAATTGAAAGACTTTTTTTGCAAACTGTTGCAAAATTTGCTAATAAGTTAAAGTGTTATGTTACAGTCAATGTAACTAATGACAATTATTTTAGAGGATGTAATTTTTATTAATACAGAATCTTTTTATTGTCCAGCCTTAATAAGATAAATTTAAAGACTAAGAAGTGTCACCAAATGATTAATCTTCTTAGGATATGCAGGACCTTTGGTTCAGCTCTGCTCCCATATGACCACAATTAAAGCTTTTAAGAAACTCCTCCTATTTTTCTCATCACAATCCCTTGCTTGTTTCTTCATGGTAATCAGCAATTAATCCCACTGAATCAGTGAGGAGCTTTTATATTTTATGTAGCAGAAAACCCAATTCAAATTGGCTTAAAAATAAACAGTAATGTCTTCGTACAGAATGCTTATTAATTAAAAGAGGAATGATAGTAACAATACACTGGAGAAACCGGACAACACCTCGACCCAGTGATCAAAATTAATATCCCCAGTGAGGTTAGACAGATGCTGTGTTCTTCCAGACATGATGCTCCAAGAACACATCAATTACAGATTATTCCAACAAGAATAATCTAATCATAAAGAAATAGATACACTGCAATTAAGGAAGGTTCTATAAAGGAGCTGACCCAGATTTTGTAAAAATATCAATGTAATGAAAGACCAAAAAAGGCTAAGGAATAATTCCAGATTAAAAGAGATTAAAGAAAACCAAAATCCCCCAAATGACATGATTCTGGATTGAAAACATGCTAGAGAAGACATTATTGAGAAAATTGTTAAAAATTGATATATGTGATTTAGATAAAAAATATCATTACAATGATTAAGCTCCAGTCTTGGATGATAGGGCTGTGGGAATGTGAGAGGATATCTCTGCACTTAGGGGTTGCATACAGAAGTAAAGGGGCCTGATATTTGCAACCTGCTCTCAACTGAGTCAGAGATTCAGCAAATGGGGCACAAAGGTACAAATTGGTGAATCTGCATGAGTAGTAAATGGAGTTCTCTGAACATTTCTTGCAACTTTTCTGGAAGTTTGAAATTATTTCAAAGTAAAAACTTAATCACAAAGCAGTAAAAGTGACTAAGGGATACAGTGGGGTCTGGTGGTGGATCTTGTGAGGCATGGGCCAAGCCAGTGGCTCCATGATTTCAAAGACACCCTATTTCCCTTGCTCTTTTCTGTCCCCTAGTTCCGTCTTCCCAGGATCACTGTTGGCCACACTCAGTGTGACCAGTGCTAAAATGATTGTGGTGGCTAGAGGCTTCACACCCCCACACCTACATATGCAGATACAAATCACCTCCCTTAGAAGGGTAAGTGAGGGACTTTCTTGCCAGAAAACCTTCCCTCAAGTTTGAGAAACCCTACTCTAAAACACAAGTTCTAATTCAAGATACCCCTGACACTCAGACCATGATGTCCAAACTCTAATGTAGTGTATACTACACAGTCTTCCACAATATGACTCAAAGCTTTATTTCCATTTCTGCATTTCTGACCCCAAAAGACTACCCTTATCTGCCACATATTTCAGTCTCTGCAACAGTTCCATTGTTTAACGTGCCTCCTCACTTCGTAAATATTTTCTGTTCCTCATGACTCAGCTCAAGAATCACCTCCTCTGTGTGTTTCTCACCAACCCCTGCCATTCAGCCTTCCCTTTTCTGGTTACCCATGGTCCTTTCTAACAGCCTCCCATGATGTTATAATTCTATGTTTCTATTTATTGCCCATAGGCCATGTGCTCCTGCATGGCAGGGCCCTGGGTATTATCTAATGTTTAGAGTGTGCCTACCAGATCTATAAAATGTGGACAAGAACATACTATCTGCCCTGCTGACACCACATGCTCTGTGGCCCCAGAAAAAATCTGTGGACATATGCTGCCTACAAGAGACCCACCTCAGAAAACAAGACCTACATTGAACGAAAGTGAAGGACTGGAAACAAATATTCCATGCAAATGGACAGGAAAAAAAAGATGGGGTAGCAATATTCATATCTGGCAAAATACACTTCAAAACAAAGCCCAGAAAAAGAGACCCAGTAGGACACTTCATAATACTCAAGGGAAGAACCCATCAAGAAGATATAACCAGTATAAACATATATGCACCCAACATAGGAGCACCCAAATACGTAAGAAAAATTTTGGAGGACTTCAAGGAAGATATAGACAGCAACACAAATATCCTACAGGATTTTAACACCCCCACTGTCAAAAATGGATAGATCTTCCAAACAAAATATCAACAAGGATATTGTGGTATTGAACAATGCCCTAGACCAAATGGACTTAACTGATACATATAGAACTTCATCAC
>PVKU01014952.1:0-20414 GCA_004027475.1 Anoura caudifer | reverse complement strand
TGTCCCTTCCCCCAACTCATACCTGTGGGGGAAGGGGTGAGGACATCTTATATGCCCCTCTAATATTCCCTGGACATCCTGAGTTCTAGTCCCCATTCCAAATCCCTATTTTGCCCCCCCTCCTGGCTGCACCCTGTATCACCATTACAAATCCCTATTTGTTGCCCCCATCTTGGCGGCACACTGTTTCAGGTTCCTACCTTCTGGAAGCCCATGACTAGAAAATGACCTGAGACTTAGGAAGTGCCAATAAATATATGATGAATTAATAAAAGTCATTCAGAATAGGATGTTACATGTATTTGCCAATGCTGAGACCATTATCACAGTGATATAATCATCCACATCATCAAAATAGCATGCATGAAATGATTGCTGTGATGCCAAATGGTCCTTAAAATTTAGTCCTGTGTTAAATGTCCATGACCACATTTGATTCTGTCCAAAATACCCATACTTAGAAAATATCCCTGGGTTCAAACAGTCCATAATTTATACTTTTGGTTTACAGGATTAATACATTAAAAAATACTATCATGTTTCATAAGTCCAATAATTGTGGTACATGGGGTCAGGTCGATGGGCTGGGGTTTGAATCCTACCCCAGGATTTAAGTATGGGCTAAATGTCTCCACGGACATATTGGACAGGATCAATTTCAAGGGTCTTTTGGTGTGAACCAGATGTTTCTGTGGATGTTTTAGGCATGACTAAATGTCCTGCAAGGTCTCCATCAATTACACATTCTCAGTGTAATGGGGTAGAGCAGGGGTCAGGAAAAAGACCACAAACCCCTCATAAGCCTGGCTTGGGGGACAGGAGATGCAGAGCATGGTGATTGGAAGATTTTGTATATCTGTGGCAACTTGGCTAGCTTCACAGTTATGCTAAATACCTGTGCCAGGGAGATAGGCATGACTTTAACCTGTGATGTAGCCAGGGCTTGCTGCACCTGTACCAGAGCTTGGATACTCTTTGTGTCACAGGGCCATGCTTTCCCAGGCTAACAATGGCTGCCAGAGAAAGGCAGAAGATACAGGGAATGGGCAAATATAACCCATTGTGGGAGGAGTTGGAAATGGGGTCACATAGGAAGATCCGGGCCAGGATTTAATGCAGGCGCAGCAGCAATTCATGCTCTTGGTCATGCAGAGTGAAAGGGTGCAAAAGGACCCCCACCAGCCCACCATGAGGAGGTATCATGCAGTTTTGGATTAAGCGCTAGAGAACACAGAAACGTGAGTGATGGTGCTGGGAATTACAGGAACTGTCCAGCCAAGTATGGTTTAATGGGAGATGCCAGAGATGCTGAACTGAGACAGGGGAATGCAGAGCTGTGGACTTCTGTTTTTATCATTGTTGTCATTGTTGTTGTCATTTCCTGAGAGACAGTGCCTCTGACTGGCATATTCTAAGAACTGGCTTGATTGGACAAAAGTGAGGAAGGAGTGTGTGTGTGTGTGTGTTCCTAGGTATTTTGTAGAGAGTGGGACTTAATGGCAGAGTTCTACCATTATTCTAAATCTGTATAACTTTTAAATAAACAATTCCTTTCCTTTTTACCATACTTTGGCATTGGAGTCTTGGCAGCAGACAATCAGGCCCACGCATCTGTTTCAGAATTGCATAGGCTGGCATTCTGTAACATCAGCATTATCTCATTTTCTATTAAATGTCCTTTGAGAAAAGTGACCTGCATAATTACCATTAGAATCCCTGTTAACACTGAAAAGATAAAATTCATCATCCAGAACTTCTGCGTCAGAGATTAATTATTATGAGATTGTGAATAAAAGTGTCAAAATTTGATTTGTGGCAACTTAAGTAAGATGTAATCAGATGTGATAAAATAACATACTTTAGAAAATCAAGGCATGGGGACTAGCACAGAATGTACTCCTTCCAAACCTAAGAGCATGAAAAGAGGGTTACAAAGGGCCATGGGAGACTTTTGGAAGTAATGGATATTTAGTTATGATTTAATATGTCAAATGTTGGCAAATTGTATACTTTACATGTGTATGGTTTACTATATTTCAATGATACCCCAATAACAATGTACATTTAAAAAAATTATATGGAGTCAATCTTACTTGGTGAAGTTTTGAGGCCTTGAGTTAAGATCTTATATTAAATCCATTAATATTGTCTCTATATGACTCTGTACTGGCATGGAACTTACCAATCTCTGTAAAAAAAATACAAAGTATGTTTCTGTACTTTTTAAATTTAATTTTGTACCAACCCTTTAAACTCCAATCTAAAACTCAAAGAATATAACTTACTTATTCAAGATCCCAAACCAAGAATATAGGTTATATGATCACAAATCCAATATTCTCTCCATTACAATAACATATTCTCTCCACTACAATTACATATTCTCTCCATTACAAATATATATATCAACTTTCTATGCCATTGCATCTTTCCTTTCAATAATAATACTTTTAAAAGCATAATTTCTTATCTATGTAAACTTGCTCAAAGTAAGACTCATAGTTTAACTACACTATGTTGGCACCATTATAATTTCCAAACTGAGTCATTTACCTTAAACTAAACAATAAAATGAACCACCTGAGTTCATTTTTCAATAAGTCCTTTTTGAGAGAGGGTAAAATTGCCAATACATGTCTGCAAAAGAAATTGTGGCTATTTTCAAATAATTTGGAGAGTTTGTCATTTCAGAAGAGTTTAAAAGCAGGAGGGTGATATCAGAGAGCTATTTCATAGAGGCAATAATCTGGAACCACAATGCCTAGGACCTAATCTTTGGCTCTGAATAAATGCCAAATTCTCTTCTCTTGGAAGACAATAAACAGGGAAATAAAATTAAACAAATGTAATCAATGAGAGACTCTCCCTGTGGTCATTCAAACAATGCTAAAATGCTCTATTAAAGAAATTGAGAGGCTAAACACATCATCATCAGTCATTTTTGTTGAAATTTCTATGATATGCTAAAGGTTTGTCAGTAGAACAGAAAGTGCTGAAGCCACAATCTCTTTGTTTGGGTTGTCTCAGATGGCATGAGGTTTGTGTGGTGAGGAGCTCATATACAAAACCAAACAGACCAGAGAGAGTGATATGAAAGTGGAGGGCTCTGAATCCAACCCAGGTCAGTGACATCAGCTCATAAATGTCCTTTCTTGAAAATCACTCCCAGAACTCCACAAGGAACCAGCTGTCTGGTTCACTAAGGCTTCTTCAAACTTATCAATAGTAGGAATTATCTTATTTATTCCCCTCTCCTGCCCCCAAAAGCTTTATTCCAGATGATTTAACCCAATAGTGGGTTGTAAAATTATTTTTAATAAATTGTGTCTCTCTTACCAGAAAATACACACCTCATCACCTCATCTGGGATTCAGTTAACATAAAGCAGATGGATAAGCGTGTGGTTGTCCTATTTTGAGTGGTGGAGAAAAATTGGACTGTAGAGAAGCACTCTACTTTAAGCCACAAGATCTATCCAGAACTGCAAATTGTCCCATTGAGTGACATGTATAACTAAATATCCGGATGGCTAAAAGCATTGACAGAATTCATAATTGCATGTTTTAAAATGGAATCCATTTCTTTTTCTGCAAAAAGCTTCCAAATTAAAAAAAGCCACAATGAACTAGCAGATAATAAACTCTGCATCACTGATAACAAAACCTTTTGGTCACAAATTTAATAACCTGTTATTTTATAGTCCCTCTAATGAATACATAGTTATGACTTTCTTTCAAACATCATGCACAGAGACCAATTCAGGGATTTAAGTCACTCGTGCCACAAAGCTGTTTTCTATTCATGCTTGCTTAAAACTGCACGGGAGAATAGTTGATGTGTTTCTTTCCTCTTGTGGTTGAACATAACCCTGCTCCAAGTTAATAAAAGTGCAGGCATCTCATTCATATTCAAAAGGCAGGCAGCAGCAGAGAAGCTCCTGCCACTGAAAACACCAAGTCATGATAAGTTAACCTAACATCAAATATGTATCACTGGAGTTGTTTAAAAGAAGCACCTGGCCCAAAACTTTAAATTGTAATCCAGTAGCAGTCACTGAAAAAGCAAAAAGGATTTAAGATTGTCATCCTCAGACCAACAAACAAATAAACCAGGGAAAGACAGAGTGCAAAAAGATTCCTAAGGACTTTTGGTGAAGAAACTCTTCACATTTTTTGATTCAAGGACAGAATAAAATTCCTTGAGAGTTCTACACATTCATTTACTCAACAATATTCCTCAAACCCCTACAGTGTGCTGAGTGCTGCGCTAGGGACTGGGGTGCAGAGGCACAAGTTAACCCAGGGTTTCTTCCTACCTAGAAGTTATAATTAATTTGGACAAATGAGCAAAGTATATAAGAAACCTGGTTCTTTAAATTATTATTTTTTATCTTCAAAGATCCTTTGTGGATTTTATGGGCCCAATTATGCCCAGTAGACACCATGGGAACAGAGTGAGTCAGTCTGGATCCAGGAGGAGTGGATGCTGAAGTGAGAGTTGGATCAGGAGCTTATCACAACCTAGATTCTAAGTTAATAAAGCATGCCAAGGACAGAGTAATCAACTGGGCCAAATGCTTCTGAGAGTTTTAAAGAAGATAGCTATGGAGGGAAGTGGTTAGGGGTTGGAGGGATTGAGCAAAAAGGAAAAAGGACTCATGGACATGAACAACAGTGTGCTGATTGCTAGGGGAAGGGAGTAGAAGGGGACTAAAGGATAAAGAAAAAATACAATAAGGATTAAATAAAAGTAAGAAAAATAAATTAAAGAAAGACATGATTCACATGGGATTGAAATGTGGTGATCATTCTGAAAAAGGTGAAGAGAATGAGTGAGGACAATATTTTTGGCACTTCCAGACAAAATGGAGGTGTAGGTAGGTATACTTTGCCTCCTCACAGAACCAAAATAAGAACAACAAATGTAAAAACAAAACAAAAAAAATCCAGAACTGCCAGAAAATTGAAACATATGGAAGTCCAACAACCAAGGAATTAAAGAAACATTCATCCACACCAGTAGAAGAGGAGGAGACAGGCAACCAGGGTGGAGAGGACCCACCATAAGGCAGTATCTAAAGGACCAGGGTGGGCGAGGAAGCAGCTTGCAGACTGGGCAGTCATACATTTGCATGTGGATAAACTGGGAGGAACAACAGGGAGTGAGATAGACTGCACAACCCAGGGTTCCAGTGCTTGAAAAAAAAAAAAGCATCAAAACCTCTGGCTGTAAAAATCTGTGGGGGTGTGGTGGCAAGAAAATTCCCAGCCTCACAGGAGAGTTTGTTGGAGAGACCTGCAGTGTCCTAGAACTTGTGCAAATGTACCCACCTGGGAATTAGCACCAGAAGGATCCAATTTGCTTGTGGGTAGCGGGGGAAGTGACTAAAAGCTGGCTGAACCAAGTGAGGCATTGTTCCCTCTCAGACCCCTCCTCCACATACAGCACCACAACACAGCATTGTGGGTTTGCCCCACCCTGGCAAATACCTAAGGCTCCGCCCTTTACTATGTAACAGGCACCAATTCAAAAAAATATGGCCTAAATGAAAGAACAAATCAAAGCTCCAAAAATAGAATTAAGCTAGGAAGAGACAGCCTATCAGATGCAGAGTTCAAAACACTGGTGATCAGGATGCTCACAGAAATGGTTGAGTATGGTCACAAAATAGAGGAAAAAGTGAAGGCTATGCAAAGTGAAATAAAGGAAAATGTACAGGGAACCAATACTGATGGGAAGGAAACTGGGACTCAAATCAATGGTTTGGAGCAGAAGGAAGAAATAAACAGACAAGCAGAACAGAATGAAGAAACAAGAATGCAAAAGAATAAGGAGAAGGTTAGGAACCTCCAGGACAACTTTAAATGTTCCAGCATCTGAATCATAGGGGTGCCAGAAGGAAAAGAGGAAGAACAAGAAATTGAAAATGCATTTTAAAAAATAATGAAGGAGAACTTTCCCAATCTGGCAAAGGAAATAGATTTCTAGGAAGTCCAGGAAGCCCAGAGAGTCCCAAAAAGTTGGACCCAAGGAAGCACACACCAAGGCACATCATAATTACATTACCCAAGATCAAAGATAAGGAGAGAATTTAAAAGCAGCAAGAGAAAAGGAGAGTTACAGACAAAGGAGTGCCCATAAGACTATCACCTGATTTCTCAAAAGAAACCTTGCAGGCAAGAAAGGGCTGGAAAAAAGTATCCAAAATCATGAAACACAAGGACATACATACAAGATTACTCTATGCAGAAAAGCTATCATTTAGAATGGTAGGGCAGATAAAGTGCTTCCCAGACAAAGTAAAGCTAAAGGAGTTCATCATCACCAAGCTGTTATTATATGAAATGTTAAAGGGAATTACCTAAGAAAAAGAAGTTGATCAAAAATATGAACAGTAAAATGATGACAAACTCACAACTACCAACAACTGAACCTAAAATAAAAACAAAAACAAACTAAGCAATCATCTAGAACAGGAACAGAATCACAGAAATGGAGTTCACATGAAGGGTTATCAGCTGCAGGGCGGATAGAATGGAGGGAAAGGTACAGGGAATAAGAAGCATAAATGGTAGGTACAACACAGACAGGGGGAGGTTAAGAATAGTATGGGAAATGAAGAAGCCAAAGAACTTATATGTACAACCCATGGACATGAACTAAGGTGGGAAAATGCTGGTGGGAGGGGAGATGAAGGATGGAGGGGAAAAGGGGAGAAAAAATGCTATGATTATGCTATGACAACTGTAATAGCATAATTGATAAAATATATTTAAAAACATTTTTGATAAGTTTGGGGATTTAAAAATAAATACATAAATAAATGGAGCTATAACTAAAGAAAAAAGTGAATAAAGTAGTTTGAATAGAGGAGTTTTAAGAAAAATATCATAGCATGTTCACATTCCGATGGAAATGATCCAATAAAGGGGAAATTAATGCAAAGGACAGTGGATAAATACAGAAATATTTATGGTGAGCTCTTTGTCTCCATTGATGGAAAGGGGCAAATAAATGAGTGAATGAAGCCCACAGCTTCTCTTCCTCTTCTACCAAATTTGTCAAAAGAGCAGTCCATTAGTCATAGTTCCTGAGTTTGAACTCTGTAACATCCTTGCCCCTCCCAGTCCAAGCAGAAATTAGTGCTTGTATTTAGGACAAGGACCTTACCTCCTTTTTTCTATGCCTGTTGCAGTGTGAGCCTCTGAAGAATGATAGAATGAAGTACAGAAACAGCAGGGTCTATTGGAAACCACATGAACAACCACATAATTCACACTTTCAACATTAAATTGTGCTACATTTCTTTTGATGATGTCACGTCTTTGCAAAATTGGGTTTTGGCAGTTGCTGTGTCAAAAGACAATTACTTTTTGAAAATTAATGAGGGACAGGAAAATGAAGGTAGTGATACGGAATCTGATTCCAAGGTCTGAGAAAGTATGCAATGTCTAACAAGCACACTCATATTAGTATAGAATCACTTATTTCAGTAGAAAATTCATATGTTTTTTCTTTTCAAAAAGAATTTCAGAGAAAGAATGGGTTCATCCAAAAAAGGGTCACCAACCAGCCACTTTGGTCTCTGTGGAAGCCTTAGGCCCTAATTCCCACTCCCTCCTCACAGAGGCCTGCAGAGCAGCCTGGACAGACTAGTGCTCTCATTCTGACTGATTTTCTACAAGAAATCCTCATGGAGAATTTATGATAAATAAAATCTCTACTTTATTACACATTCAATTATTCATGTATACTTTCATCCACTCATGTGGTATGGATAGAAAAATAAAAGTTAGTTAAGAAACCAAAACAGATTTCTTTGTGAGGGGAAAGCAAACTGTCTTTGTTTAGTGTATGAATGGGTCATTTTGGGGGAAGAAAGAGTCCAGGAGTTAGACTCAAGAACTGATGTGCTGCTTTACATAATGAAAGGCATATTTGCATTTCTGCCTGGCATTCTCACATGGAGGAAAGAAATAATTCAGTAGGCCCCTTTGTCCACAGTTTCACTTTCTGTGGTTTCAGATACCCACAGTCTCCATGGTCTGAAAATATTACATTTCTCCAACCATCCACCCCTGCTGCTCCTCACAATTCAACCATTCATAACATCATGTCTTCATGATCTAGGATCACCTGCAGCAGACGATCTTCCTCCTGACCTATTGTCAGAGTCAACAGTAGTCTAACTCTAGGTCACAATGCCACACCACTCCCCTCACTTCATCTTGTCATGTAGACATTATGTTATTACATCATCACAAGAAGAAAGGGTGGGTACATAATAAGGTATTTTAAAGGGGAGAAAGAGAGCACAATCACATGACTTTTATTACAGTACCTGTTTATTTTTCTACTTATTTGTTATTGTTAATTCTCATTGTGCCTAATTTAGAAATTATACTTTATCATAAGTATGTACAGGAGAAAAACATTATACATTTGGGTTTGTACTATTCATGGTTTCAGGCCTCTGTTGGGGACTTGGAACATATGCGCCTTGGGGAAGGTGAGAGTACTATATTTACTGGGAGGGTGCAGTAGAGGAGAGCCAGAGGGTGTTGTCTGGGCTCTGTGGGGCAGATCCACCAGTTCAGGAAAAGTGGCCAAGACACTTTTAAGGACAAGTGGTTAATATGTTTTTCTGTACTTTAATATCCACCACCACCCCTATAAACATGGATATCCCCTCATGGCCCCAAGCCTTCTATGAATCTTTCTGTGCTGATAGTCTTGAGTTGGTGATACTTGGGGAAGTGAAGGCACTGTGTGCAAAGGAGCAAAGGCCAGACACAGGGAAAGTCATCAGCTTTCCCAGAGGAAGTGTTTCTTGTGATGGATCTTCAAAGGCAAAGTGTTTTAAAGAAAGAGAAAGCCAGTTCAGAAGCAAGGGAACACAAATCATTGGCACCAGTTTGGGAAGCAGAACTCTCACATCAATATAATATAGAGGATACAGCTCAAACTAATGGTTAAACACTCCTACCTTGTACTCAGAAGACCTGGGTTTGAATTCTGACTACTACATCAGTTGGGCCAGCTGAGTAATCTTAGATAAGTTACTTAAGCTCCCATTACCTTAGTTTCCTCATCTATAAAATAAAACACTAACAGCCTATCTCGTAGTGTTATTGTGAAGAATAAAAAAGGTAATATATGACAGGGTGGGAGGGGTGGGAGTTGACTGTGGGAGTGTGGGGTGGGCTGGGGAGAGCAATGGGGGAAATTGGGACTACTGTAATGGCACAACAATTTTTTTAAAAAGGTAATATGTGTAAGAAGGTTAGCATAGTATCTGGCCCATGGTACATGCTCAATAAATGTCTTATTATTTGAAATGGATTCATGAGGAGAATATTTTCAAGGCCCTTTTGCTGCCTTGACAATCACCCCACATAAGTCAGTGCTAATTCTCCCTATATCAGTTTCCTGACAGGGATTGAGGAAGTCCCAGCCATGCTCCGTATTTATGTAAGGTCACCTAGGGGTTAAGACACCTGCAGGCTGGTTGTGAGAGCTTTATTGAAATTGGCAAAACAGAGTGTATAAACATGGCTTTGATTTAAAAAAAAGGGGAGATACCCAACAAATTTTGCAGAAAGAGCTTGGCCTTTCCATTCTGAAATCTGGTATGTGAGGTTTTTCAGTGATATGGCATACTTTATATTTTCTGTCCCTGGATACAGATATTTCTTTCCCAGGTTGCCTTTCCTTAATATCACTATAGCCAGACTACATTGGGCTAAATGGAATGAATAAATACAAAATCAGCATGTTCACTCTGTCCCGTACCTAGCCACTGCAAGATTCCAGAAAGCAGCACAGGGCCTGTCCATCACCACACTTTTATGTAATCTAAGACCAAGGGTTTGTGAAGAAAATGAGAGCTTTTAGAATGGCACAGAGTTTACAGAAGAAAGCTCTAAGTTCCATCTTTACTTGGTAAAAGCCCAGGAGTAGAACATTACCTTGGGTCTGAGCTCCATGCCTGAGAGAAGATTAAGGCACTAACACTTTATTTGGAAGGTCCAAGCCCAGGGAAGTGAACATGAGGGAATAACAAAAGTGAGCAGAGAGGATGCAAAGTAAAAGCATGTGACATGTAATCACACTTGCTACTGCTTTTCAGCATGCAGCAGGGACACAGCAGGCCACTCAGCAGTCATGTTTTCTTAGCATGCAGGAGAGGAAGAGAGCTCATCTTCCTAGAGCCATCCCATTTCCTGTCTCCCATTGATCAAGATTCTGCACATGGGGAGCTAAGTCTTCTGAGTTTCTGGATTGTACCATCTGGCCCCAGGAAACCAGAGTAGTATGAGGTGAGCCCACTGAGGCATTCTAATCAAGTCCAAAAGGGCATGGATTCAGGTATGGAGGAGTCAAGGGCTAACACTCTACTCGCTACTTTACATTCTTTCCACTGGTTTGGACACAAGCAAGAAGTGCCTTTTCAAATTATTTTTAAGATTACTTCACATAACAAGAAATAATATAATCTGATGCGGATCCTGACTCCTGGGGTCCGCAGCATTATGGATGAGATGAGACAAATTCACACAGACTACTGAGTTTTGTGGAGGAAAAGGGATGGTGCAACTTCTCTCTCAAGGGAAATGCACCTCGGAGCACCTCAGCACTCTCTCAAGAGGAGAGCACCTCAACTGTTGACTTAACAAGCTTTTCTTGGGTTTAATTTGTACAGGAATACAGGGTATATACATAAAGCTCATCAATCATTGTCAACAGAAGTGATTAAACAATAGATAACATTCAAAGAACTCTGAGGGCTTATTCTGAGTCAGGGTCAGATAGTTAAAGGGCCATAAGACTTTGGGGAACAAACTCATTTCATGCTTGGACCCTTATCATTTAAATTGAGGGTATTAGCAAAGCAGGTTTCATAGGATTTTATGCATTCTTTCTTAGGCCCGATTGCCCCAGGGAACCCGCCCTTTCCAGCACAGGGCCACACCTACCTCCAGCATTGTTTCAGGCTTAAGGCATTGTTTCAAGCTTGACTCAGGTAGGGTAAGTAAGGCAGCCAAGAGATTAGGAGACTTCTTGCAGACAGGATGAGGACTCAGGCTATGTTAAAGCCAAGGGGTGAGGGGTCATCACCCCCTTTTTCTATAGCCCCCCAAATCTTCCTCTGAGGGCCCCTTCATGACCATGCCTGTCTTAAATCATCCCTCTTTTGAGGAATCTTACCGATCATTAGCCAAGCAGTCATCCACCCAGGGCCAAGCAGGGTGAAGAGAAAGGGGGCAGAGGTGGTGCCTCTACAAGGAAGATAAGCTTCATCTCCTAAGTGGCTTATGGTCCCAAGGTCCTTTACTCAGCTTTAGCCATGGGGGGTTACAGCTTCTGAAACTAGGCAGGACAGTTCCCAACAGTAATCTAATACAGGCTAATCATCCCTTAATAATACACCATGTCCTCCATACACCACATCCATGCTTGGGTTGTACACCCCCCATATTCCTTTGAATAAAACATTACTGTACCTTAACCTCTACATTGGGGCCTAAAGGACCTAAATAGTCTGTTTGTCATTCTATGGGGACAAAATCTCTATCTATCTATCTATCTTTCTCTCTTTATAGGCTGACTAGGTAGTCTCTGTAGATTGGATCTGGTGTGAGAATACTACTAAGGTCCAGACAATTAAGCTAGAAAGCCCATCCTCAAATTTTAGGAGAGTCAAGGAATAGCCTTCATCTCTAAAGTGGAAGCAAATGCCATTCAGCTATGCAAGCTCAGGATTCTTGTTCTCTGTAGGAGAAACAAGAGGTATTTCTAGTCACAGTCTTGTTGGGATGGTCTGTACACCAATGAGCAAGCTCTAATATGTTCACCCTATGTATGATTCATGCACATATGAGATCTGCTAGTCCAGTCTCCTGGCTGTAGATTTTTAGGGGAAACTAAGCAACCCTGATAGGATGTGGTGGCTCTCTCTAGAACATGGACAGCGCTTTAGGGTTGGGGTTAAGGGCTGTGGCTAGAATTGAGATTAAGAGTTGTTATTCATATATTCACACTCTGCATCAGTGACCAAGAGACAGAAAGGAAGAAGTGGTCCAAGCACTCTAAGAAGTTTCACAAGTTTTGTGTCCCAATAGATCTAAGCAAGGAACATGATTGCCTGTTTTTTGGTCCAGTAAGCTTAGCATAAGATTACTCTACCAATGATAGCAATGGACTTAGAAACACCAAGTGTGTTTGCTAAAAGCCCACTAATAAACACATATAGTGTGCCAAATTACATACATATGATTTCTTAAGAAAGAGATGATGACTCTTTAAAATATTTGCTATTTGGTTTTATTTATGTCCACAGAGAAATAGTCACCTTGATCAGATGATCTTCAGGGTGGCCCACTGGACTATTCCTTTGGTGATCAAGATGCAAGGCTGCTTTTTCTTTATCTTGCTAAAACCACATGGCTACTAACTAATATAACCAAAACTTGAGTCTAGCCAGTCTAACATTAGAACCTGTACTTTTCACAACTAATGTTAGCTTAGTCACTAAGGTTATATTAGCATGGTGCTCACGAATAGTGGTTAAATAAACATGAAATGCAGTTAAATGATGTGTTCTATCACCTTATTTGAGGTGGCATAGCATGGTGGTTCAATATTAATTCAACAACTCTTTATTAACTATTTATTTGGTAGGAACAGAGGTTCTTGAGAAAAATGTCTAGGTCTGTGCTAACTGGGGAACACTGGCCTGATAGGACTGTTGAGCATTTCAACTGTGGCTGGTATAACTAAGAAACTAAATTTCAAAATTTTAGTTAATTTTAATTAAATCTAAATTCTAAAATATACTCAATTCAGGCATTAGAACCATTCAAGAATGCTTGAAACAATTTTGGTATGTGAACTTACATCTTCAATTATAAGTTTGATAAAATCTAAAACAGATGAAATATTTCAAATGAAAATGTAATGTCCAAATTGAAATGTCCTATAAGTGTAAAATGCATACCAGATTTCAAAGATATTAACCAAAAAGTAAATTAATGATTATCATATTGCCTACACATTGAAATAAGTTTTATTTATTGAATTATATGAACTATAATAATTAACATCACCTGTTTTATTTACTTTAATATGCATAGTGTAAAATTTAAAATGACATAGATGGCTAACATTATATTTCCAGTAGACAGAGCTGGTTTAAAAGCAAATCCTCACTTTAACCACACATAAGTTATATGTGTTGGCAAGTTACCTTTTTTTCAAATATATTTCATTGATTATGCTATTACAGTTGTCCCATTTCTCCCCCATCATTCTCCTCCACCCTGCACACCCCCTCCCACCCACATTCCCCCCCTTTAGTTCATGGCCATGTATCATAAGGTATTTAGCTTCTACATTTCCCACACTATTCTTGCCCTCCCCCTGTCTATTTTCTACCCACCATCTATGCTACTTATTCTCTGTACCTTTTCCCCCTCTCTCCTCCTCCCACTCCCCTGTTGTTAACTCTCCATGCGATCTCCATTTCTGTTTCTATTCCTGTTCTAGTGGTTTGCTTAGTTTGCTTTTGTTTTAGGTGTGGTTGTTAATATCTGTGAGTTTGCTGTCTTTTTACTGTCCTATTTTTATCTTCTTTTTCTTAGATAAGTCCCTTTAACATTTCATATAATAAGGGCTTGGTGATGATCCTTTAACTTGACCTTATCTGAGAAGCACTTTATCTGCCCTTCCATTCTAAATGGAAGCTTTGCCTTTCATTACTTGGAGTACTTCTTTCCAGCCCCTTCTTGCCTGGAAGGTCTCTTTTGAGAAATCAGCTGACAGTCTGAAGGGAACTCCTTTTTAGGTGACTGTCCCCTTATCCCTTGCTGCTTCTAGAATTCTCTCCTTCATTTTAATCTTGGCTAATATAATTATGATGTGCCTTGGTGTGTTCCTTGGGTCCACCTTCTTTGGGACTCTCTGACCTTCCTTGACTCCCTGGAAATCTATTTCCTTTGCCAGATTGGGGAAGTTCTCCTTTATTATTTGTTCAAATAAGTTTTCCACTTGTTGCTTTTCCTCTTCTCCTTCTGGCACCCCTATAATTCGGATGTTGGGATGTTTAAGGATGTCCTGGAGGTTCCTAAGCCTCCCCTCATTTTTTTAAATTCTTATTTCTTCCTTCTTTTCTGTTTGGTTGTTTGTTTCTTCCTTCTGGTCCACTCCATTGATTTGAGTTCCAGTTTTCCTCCCATCACTATTGGTTCCCTGTGCATTTCCCTTCATTTCATTTATTGTAGCCTTCATTTGTTTATCTAATTTGCAACCAAAATCAACCAATTCTGATCACCAGTGCTTTGAACTGTGCCTCTGATAGGATGGCTATCTCTTGGTCACTTGGATGAATTGGCTCTGGGGCTTTGATCTGTTCTCCCGTTTGAGCCATTTTGGGGCTATTTTTTTTTTTTTTTGGTCTGGTTATGTATGAGGGGTGGAGCCTTAGGTGTTCACCAGGGTGGAGCAGCCCAGTTGCTGGGTTGTGATGCTGTATGTGGGGGCAGGGTCTGAGAGGAAACAATGGCACTTGCTCCACTCTCTCTTGGATTCCAGTCCCTTCCGTCACTTCCCCCAAGCAAATTGGGCCCTTCTGGTGCTGATTTCCATGTGGGTGGGCTTGTGTACACTCTAGGACCCTGTGGGTCTTTCCAATGAACTCTCCTGTGAGGCTGGGAGTCTCCTCCTGGCCTCTCAACCCCCACAGGTGTTTTCAATTGGTGTTTTTAGGTTTTATCTCCTAGTGCTAGGGCCCTGGGTTTCAAAGTCTATCTTGCTCCCTGTTTTCATCTGGATTATCTGCGTGTGGATGTAGGACCACCTGATCAGCCAGCCGCCTTGCACAGCCTCACTGGGTCTGCCTGTTGCCACCCTGCACCCAGGGTCTGCTAGCCACTTCCTGTGGTCCTAGGATCTGCCAGCCGCTGCCTGAGCCTCTGCCTGAGCAACCTCCACTTTTCCTGTTGTGACTCTGCCCCTCTTAGCAATCTGGATGAATGGTTGTTGGACTTCTGTACAGTTCAATTTTCTATCAGTTCTGGTTGTTTTGTTTCTAAATCTTTGTTGTCTTCCATTTTGGTTGTGCAAGGAGGCACAGTATATCCATCTATGCCTCCATTTTGGCTGGAAGTCTGCAAGTTACCTTTTTCTACCTCTATATTCAGGTCTGTGAAATAAAACAGAAATCAGTACATATATGATGATTGCAAGAATTAAATGTATTAGCACATAAATGTGTAAAGTGCCTGACACATGCTGAACTGCAAATAAAAGTTAACTGTTATTACTACTAATGCTAATTTTACATGTACTATATAGAATAGTAATACTAATTTGATCATTTCAATGGCATTGCCATGAGAATAGGCCTAGAAAGATTCAGAACGCATAAAAATAAAGGTTGCCATACTTAGGGTTTTACTTGTATAAGGATTTTGAAAAGAGACTGTGGTTGTCATTAGGATTCATGGCCAGAAAAACTTTTTTTTTTTCTGGCAGAGCCAGTGTCCCTCTGACATTGTGGGGTTTTTGTGCTTCTGCTTATTTGCAATTTTTATTATATTTCAACAAAGAGCCTGGCTTTATTCAGAGTCATTAAAATTGTAAAGTGGTATACATAATGAGATGGTTTATTTCATCCAATTCACAGTAAGCATTGTAGTTTTTGTCGCTTTCTTCATGACAAATGTGTATTCAATTATAGGGCATTATTCACATTAACATTACCTGAATGTTTCCTTGAGGGATAAAACCTGCAGGTTGAGAAAAGCACATGACTAGAGGATGGAAGTAAGGGATGTCTTCTTTTGGAATCATTTGCCTCATAAAGCATCATGCACCACTCCCTTGCTCAATAATGGCCTAAGCCACTTTTCCAAACAATTCCCAAATTAAGAGAACATTATTTTAGGCATTCTGGAGACTTCCTAAATAACCACAAGATATCCTTTCTTTCCTCTAGGATTATTGAGATTCATATGTTGTGGCAAACACATAACTTCAGATGTAGGTTTATTTCATCAAAGAGCCTACAGTTGAGTGGGTGACACAGACACATAAAAGTACAGTTAAAACAGACTCATAGACACAGAGAACAAACTAGTGGTTGCCAGATGGGAGGGAGGTTTGGGAAATGAGCGATAAAGGGGAAGGAATTAAGTACATATTGCCAGTTATGAAATTAGCCATGGGGATGCAAAGTACAACATAGAGAATATAGTTGATAATATTGTAATAACTATGTATGGTGTCAGATGGGTAGTATACTTACTGGGGTGATCACTTCCTAAGTTACATAAATGCCTAATCATTATGTTGTATGCCTAAAACTAACAATATTGTATCTCAACTGTAATTGAAAAAAACTAGAGGGATGCATGATCCAGCAGCTGTGTATAAAAGGTGCAGTGGATGCACAGAGGAAAAAGGCCAAACTCTGCAAGAGGTTAGATGCAGCAAAGACTCTCACAAGAGGAAAGTTGTCTTTGGGTAACTCACTGTCATGAGACTCAGACTCAGCACCTGTAAAAGGAAGGGCATAGACTAGAGAACCTCCAAGTTGCGATCCTCCAGTAATCTTCCAAAGAGAGTCAGAACTGCCGTAGACTATGGCCACCAGTTTCCCTTTTATCCTTGAATTCCTAGTTGATTAAAAAATTGTAGAGGATGGTCAACCAAGATGACAACATAGAAGGTTCTCCCATGAACATACCAAATTTATAGCTACACACAGAGTAACTACCTCTGGAATGAGAAAATACCCATATCAAAACCAGTAGGAAAGACTGAGACACACTCATCATAAAGCCTTCACCTGGCATTGCACCACACCACCAGGAGGAAACTCCCACTCCCAGATTCTCCTGAGGAGTGAAGGCCTTAGACCCTGTATGTAGTGCCCCAACTTTTAAAATCCTTCCCAATGAATGGGCCCTCAATGTACCTAGCTCTGAAAGTCAACAGAGTCTGTGTCCACAAGGTCCACAAGACTATAGAAAAAAAGAAGCAGTTGTTAACAGGTGCTCCAGCACTAACCATGGCTGTGCCCCCAGCACTCAGCACAAATGGAGCAAGAAAAATGCCCATCCTCTAGTCTTTCCCTGAAAGGTGTCCTTCTGCATACTTTAAAAGCAGCTACTCGAAGGTCAGGCTTCAAATGTAGCCCATATCTAGGGGCTATAGCTTTGATCCTTCCCAGGAATAGGGAAAGCTAACCGACATTCCCCCCATCTTATCCCTCTAGCCTACTCCAAGGCACCTGGAATGAGCTCATACATATGTCTGCACCCCAGCTTTTGTGGCTGATACCCATGGGATGAGTCCCCCAGTATCCTAGATCTGATACCCAACAGGTCTTCCATTCATGAGTCCTACAGAATAAACAAAGAAGCAGTTCTCAATGGGATCAGGAGAAAAACACCCTCTGTGTGGGCCCAATGCATACTGAGCAGGCAAATACACCTACTTCTTTGTTTCTCCTTAAAAGGGACTTAACTACATACTACTTTCCCAGCTGCTGCCTGAGCATCCAGCTTCCCACCAGCCTTGATCTAGGTGGTGAGTGCAATCAGTGCCTTGGGAAAATGGATGAATCTGGGCATATCCTCCACCACTTAGAGCCACTAAGAACAAGAGAGGAGGCTTGGACAATCGCAAAAGTTTGAGAGACATTCAGGACCTTAGGCAGATCTGATTGATGAAGTTAATCTATATGAAACCACTCTGCTAAGACTGGGAGAGGTGCATGTTTTATCCCATGTGCAAAACACAGAAAGTCAAATACAAAAACAAACAAATAAATAAACACGAAATATGTTCGAAGCAAAAGAACTTCCAAAAACTTATCTCAATGAAACAGACATAAGTGATTTGCCTGAATGAGATTTCAAAATAATGGTCATAAGGATTTTGGAAGTATACTTCTTAATTTCAAACTATGTAACAAAGCTAAAGTATCAAAAATATAGTATTGACATAAAGACAAACACACAGATCAATGGAACACACAGAGAGCCCAGAAAAAAACTCAAATATACATGGTCAATGAACTTATAGCAAAGTTGCCAGGAATTGGAAAAAATTGTCCCTTCAAAATGGTGTTGGGAAAACTGAGCAACCACATGCAAAAGTATGAAACTAGACTACTATTTTACATCACACAAAAAAAAATTAACTTAAAATAAATACACACAGTCCTTCCTTCTCCCCTTCACCCAGTCTGTGATAACGGATCTCAGAAAAAGAAGTGGAAGTCCGGGATTCAGGCTCCGCCACAATCTCCAGTTAATCCAAAGCCATGTGGCACCTCCTCATGGCCCACCAGCAAGAGTCCTTTCACCCCTTTTCTTCCAGGCAAATTCTCTCCTGTTTTCTAAGCCACATGGCAAAAGGGAGCACCCCAAACCATGTGGTCCTGACTTTCACCCAAAAACGTGTGGTCCCCCTCTCCTGCCGCAACTGCATGGCCCCAACTTCTGCCAAAGCTTCACGGTGATTCCTAACTCCTCCAAAGTGAGTGGTCCTGCCTTCGGCCCAAGCCATATGGTGATTTCCTGACTCCTCCAAAGACACATGATCCCCACTGGTATGGCTGCCATGCCTGGGTTTAAATCCCAGCACCAATCTTCCTCTGCAGCCCCATTTCCAACTCCTTTCACAATCAGCTATAGCTGCTAGCATGCCTGTATCCTTCCAGCTTTACTGGGCTGCCATAGTAAGTCAGAGCAGGCATGGCCCCATGGCATGGAGCCAATCATTTCCAAGCTCTCACGCAGGCACTGTAACCAGGGGGAGCTGCTTCCCAGTTACATCCTGGGTTGAAGTCACCCCCATCCCTCTGGCTCAAAGCATAGCCACAGATATTTAATGTATCTATGAAACCAGTTAAAGGCTATAGATATATTAAATGACCATGCCAGAGGTTAGCCACAAAACTGTTGCTATGCAAAACAGCTCTCAATGGCCCTACTCCAGGTGTCTTATCCCCCAACTCAGACTGGTGGGGGTGAGGACATCATATATATATATATATATATATATATATATATATATATATATATATATATATATATTTCTGTAATATTTCCTGAACACCCTGAATTCTGGACCCTGTTACAAATACCTATTTGCTCCCCCACCCGCCCTTGGCTGCACCCTGTTACAAGATGCCACCTCTTCCCTGTCAAAATGTCTGTTCAAAAAGACCAGAAATAACAAGTGTTGTCAAGGATGTGGAGAAATAGGAATCTTCATGTACTATTGCTGGGATTGTACGTTGGTGCAGCCACTATGAAAAACAGTATGGAAGATGCTCCCAAAATTAAAAATGGAACTGCTATATGATCTAGTAGTTCTACTTATGGGCATTTATCAGAAGAAAATGAAAATATTAATTTTAAAAGATATATGCAGCTCCATCCTCATTGCACCATTATTTACAGTAGCCAAGATACAGAAACAATTTGTGTCCATTGATGGGTAAGTGAATAAAAAAAGATGTGGTTTATATACATGTATACAATGTAATACAATTCAGCAGTAAAAAAATAAAATCTTGGCATTTGTCATAACATGGATGTATCTTGATGGCATTATGCTAAGTGAAGTAAGTCAAAGAGAGAAAGGCACATACCATATGATCTCAAATGTGGAGTAAAACAAATAAGCTATAGGTACAGAGAAATGATTGGTGGTTGTCAGCGGTGGGAGATGGGGGTGAGTAAACTGGGCAAAAGCAGTCAAAAGGTACTAACTTCTGCTATGAAATAAATAAGTCATGAGGGTGTAATGGACAGCATGGTGACTATATTTAATAAAACTGTATTATATATCTGAAAACTGCTAAGAGAATAGATATTAAAATTTCTCATCATGAGAAAAAAATTCTGTGAGTATATATGATGACACAGGTTAACTAGCTTATTGTGGTGATCATTTTGCAATATACATAAATATTGAATTACGATATACACCTAAAACTAATAGAATATTGTATACCAATTATACCTAGAAGAAAAAAATTGAGCTTCTGCATTAAAGATGTTAAGATTGAATACAAATATATTTATAAATTTATGCATTATGAGCCTATATTAACTTTTTCATAGGCAATTCTGTGTGCTTATGCATTCTTTCACATTGTAAAAAAATTGAAGAGACATGAAAATATATTTGCAAACCCACGTCTTTTTTCTATCAGTGCCTGTTTCTCCCTGCTTTTCTGCTTCTGCCTCCTTTAAGACACAAGGAATTCCCTGCTACTTGGCTGTGGAATAGATTGGCAACATGAACAAGTCATGAGGATATAGTCCCTTTTGCTTTCTTCTCACTCATAATCAGAAAGTATGACCAAGAAGTGAAAACTTAGGCAGTAAACTCAATCT
>PVKU01014951.1:0-20417 GCA_004027475.1 Anoura caudifer | reverse complement strand
GAGATCCATGCGGTTTCACCAGAGAGCAGGACCCGCAGCTCCATGAGGGAAAATCACCATGTGGCTTTAGCAGAGAATTGCCACTAGGCTTTGCCCGAGTGGAGACCCTCTCGCAGCTTTGCCAGAGGGAGAGATTCCACGTGGTTTCACCAGAGTGCAGACCCCTGCAGCTTTGGTGAAGAGGGAGAGCCACAAGGCTTTGCCACAGTGGGGACCCTTCCCCACAGCTTTGGTAGAGGAGGGAACATGCGGCTTTGGGGTGCTCCCTTTGGCTGCGTGGCCTGGGAGCAAGAGAGACTGCCTGGAAGAAGGGTGAAAGAACTCTTGCCAGTAGGCCATGAGAAGGTGCCACATGGCTTCAGATTAACCAGAGATCCTGCCTGGAAGACGACACAGCTGACGGTGTCAAGAGCCTGGATCCCGGACGTGTGCTTCTCTTCCTTGCAATTACGGTACCCTGGCTTTGGAGAAGAGGGAGATAGGAAGCACTGTGGGGTGTCTGTGGGTATCCTAAAGGACTTTCATATATTAATGGAGACGTTAGGTTGCTACTTTAATTTCTGTATAACATTAATAAACATTTCCTTTCCTTTTCACAAATCTCTGGCTTTGAGAGACGTCTTTCCATAAGGCGGCGGACAATAACGGACCTTTTCTGTTGCTCGGTAACAGTTTTTGGGGGCTCGTCCGGGATCTTAATTGCCCGTGGAAGACTGACCCCTCAGGTTCGAGAAAGTGAGACTTTGGAAGTGTTTTGCCAGTCTCGAGAACCTTCTGTTTGCTCTGTAACAATTTCCCGTACTATTCTTACCCTCCCCCTGTCTATTTTCTACTACCGTCCATGCTGCTTATTCTCTGTATCTTTCCCCCTCTCTCCTCCTCCCATTTCCCTGTTGCTAATCCTCCATGTGATTTCCATTTCTGTTTCTGTTCTTGTTCTAGCTGTTTGCTGAGTTTGTTTTTGTTTTAGATGTGGTTGTTAATATCTGTAAGTTTGCTGTCTTTTTACTGTACATGTTATTTATCTTTTTTTTCTTAGATAAGTCCCTTTAACATTTCATATAACAAAGGCTTGGTGATGATGAACTCCTTTAACTTGACCTTATCTGAGAAACACTTTATCTGTCTTTCCATTCTAAATGAAAGCTTTGCTGGATAGAGCAATCTTGGATGTAGGTCCTTGCCTTTCTTGACTTGGAATACTTCTTTCCAGCCCCTTCTGGTTTTTAAGGTCTCTTTTGAGAAATCAGCTGACAGTCTGATGGGAACTCCTTTGTAGATGACTGTCCCCTTATCCCTTGCTGCTTCTAGGATTCTCTCCTTCATTTTAACCTTGGGTAAGGTAATTATGATGTGCCTTGGTGTGTTCCTCCTTGGGTCCAACTTCTTTGGGACTCTCTGAACTACCTGGACTTCCTGGTAGTCTATTTCCTTTGCCAGATTGGGGAAGTTCTCCATTATTATTTGTTCAAATAACTTTTCCACTTGTTGCTCTTCCTCTTCTCCTTCTGGTATCCATATGATTTGGATATTGGAACATTTAGAGATGTCCTGGATGTTCCTAAACCTCTGCACAGTTTTTTGAATTCTTGTTTCTTCTTTTCTGATTGGATGTATCCTTCTGGTCCACAATTGACTGCTTACATCCACAAAGTGGATCCAAGCCAGCAGCAACAGCAGACAGAACCTGTGGGGGTTGAGAATGAAATAGATAGCTGCAAGCATCAGCTGAATGTGACTGTAACTTTTGCAGAAGACATATGTATCACTTAGCCTGGGAATGGAACAATCTGTGCCTGCAGAATCTCCCTAAGTTTGCAAAAATGAGTTCCATCTAACCAACACTTGTAAAATAAATGTGGAGACAATGTTTGTGGTTCATTGTCTCTCCATCAGAGGACAATGTACCACTTGGTCCCTGCTTTTCCTTAAACTGTGCCATATCTTTCTTCATCTCCTGTTGCCCCCACTTGGGGACCCCCATTCTGTGCTTGTTGCAGCAAGTGGCACACAATGTGGGGCCCTGAGTGTGAGGGAACTCATCAGTCCAGGTGAGGAGATACTCCTGAGTGTGTCCACAAGCCTTGAAGTGAGAGGAGAAAGGATTTGAGTTCTCAGACAGGTGTAAATCATGGGGAATGCAGGATCTGCCAAGAGGTGGCTTTATGTACAAATGCTTAAATCTATGCTTGCAGTAAAGGGAACTAAGGTGTGTAGCTCTCAATTAGAGCTTTTCTTGGACTTTGCCCAGTAGACTTGCCCTCGGTTTCCAGATGAGGGAACTGTTAATGCAATTATGTGGGATGATTCTGAGGAGGAGGAAAATAATGATTTTCCAGATCTTAAAAATTCCCATATACGGGGACTGGTGCACCAATTATTGGTGCTGTCTGTGAAGGACAAAGGCCTCCTTGAGGTTGCCATCAGGCCACACCCTAGGAGGCTCACCACCCAACCTAAGGGGCCAAGGAAAAAAAAACAGGTCTGGGGTTCCCATGCTCAGGGAAACATCTGTTTTACCAAGGGCATTGTGGAAGGCTCATGGAGAAGATGAAGATGTAACAAGTTTTGCTTTTTACCCAGTGATTGAGAGGCCAGATCCAAATAATGCAAATCAGCTTCAGAAAGTCCATTACCCCTTGCCTTTTAAGACCCTTAAAGAGCTAAAAACTGCTTCCAGTGTGTATGGACCAACTTCTCCATTTGCCTTAGCATTGTTAGGAACTATTGGAACAGAGGCTAAGACCCATTGCCACAAACACTCCTAGACAGCTGGGATTCAGCATCTTTCATCCCAAGTAAGGGACCAGCAGTATACAGAGGTTTTCGGTTATTCTGCTGGCATGTCTACAATAGGGAAAAGGGAATTTCTTCAAGGGCTGCCTATCTTGTGGCCAATTTACATTTGGTTTTATTCTCCCTCATCCTTGCTCTGCCTAGCTGGTTCTGTAAGCCTCTTGTGATTAATTTATATCAGTTGCGGCTGTTTTGCATTAGATAGGCAGAACCAGGGCTATTTGCCTTTTTTTTTTTTTTTTTTTGTCTTTGGGAAACTTGGTTTGATCTTTATTGGTTTGTATAACCTTAGAATCTTCTGCCTCTGCAGTTAAGGCTGTGCCATTTGAGCCTTTAAAAGTTATTCACTGTACTGGTTGGTGTGAGACCAACCAGTTTCTTTACTTCTTTCATTGTTTATTAATGCTATGAATGTTTCAGGTTTCTGTACATTTAGTTTTCATTTTATTCTTAATGAATTATTTTATTAATTCTATTGATTTTGTTGAATTCTTTAAGAAATTGTAGGTGGGCGGCAAGATGGCAGAGGAGTGATTGGAGGCTACACTAACCTCCTCCCAGGGCCCACCTGGAATTACAACTAAATTGTGGAGAAATTACCCAGAACAACAACTGAACTATAGCGAGAGAGAAGCCTTAGTACCTCAGACAGATAGAAGAACCACCCTCAGCATAACCTGTCTGGTAATGAGTGCGGTGGAGTCCCAACAGCCTTGGCTTGGTTCTCCTAGGCATTAATATGTGAGGGATAATTAAGCTTCACATAAGACACCCCTGAAAGGAATGGAGTCTAAACCCTAAGCTGGGATCCCCAGTCTAGAACACTAGAGCCAGAGAGTATAAAGATAACAACCAGCAGCAATAAGTGGCATGGTTGGCTCTGCCAGAGACAGATGGCTGGAGACACAAACAGCCATTTACTGGGCCATAGCACACATTTTGATTTGCTCTCACTTACCCGGGGTTCCAGCAAAGGTGGGAGCAGTGTGGCCTGGATATGCCTGAGCAGAGACTGGTGATGGAAATGTTGGGGAGAGTTAGAGAGAGTAAACACAGGGACCCCAGTGCTCAGTCAGCCCCCAAATCCCAGCAGCCAATGTACTCAGGCGGACCCTGCTTTTGTGAGTGACAGCAGCCTGAGGGGAAACAACAGCTCAGCCCCTAAGAGAGACTCTGACCTTGCTCTCTGTTTCTTAAGCCTTACTGTGGAGTGCAGAGAGACTAAATTAATAACCAAAGAAGACAGCCAAGATGTGCATTCCTGGCAAAGGGGTGGGCAGAGTGTACTAGAGCTGCTTGAGGAGAGGCCGGGGATGGAGGCATGAAGGAGAGAACTGAGAGACCAGCTGCTGGAATCCTCATCCCTAGTCATCTCCCACTCTGCAGCAGCCATCCTATCCATGCATACCTCTCCCCTCTCAGCAGCAGCATAAGGGAAGACAATAATGCCAAGTTCAGAAGGAATTATGGCCCTCCCTATGGTGCTTAAGTCTGACAGCTGAGTATAAACTAACAACTGAAACAGACAATTATAGTAAGCGGAACTCTGGACATCACAGAGCAGGCAGCCTAAGGTCAGACAGGTTCAACATCTGACACCACTAGAGGCGGATCCAGAAAGGAAAAAAAAGTGCTAAATACTAAAGTCTACTGAGATAGAATTGACTCTTATCTTCTCCATGACTAGTAATATTTTCTTTTCTGCATAGCACTTAAATGCTCACTTCATGTCCAACAAGTTAGTGTATAATAAGTCACTGGAATTTATACTATAGTCTATTTCTCTCCTTTCCTAAAATAGCCTTAATCAAATCACATCCTTATTAAAACAGTTCATTTGTCATTGATACTGATATTGTAGAGGGAGATATTTTTGTGGAGGTGGGTTTGTTCTCTGGGTCAAAGTAATTTATAGACTCAGTTCAATCCCAACTAAAGTAACAATGACATATTTCACGGATGTGGAACAAACATTTGCAAAATTTATATGGAACCATTAACATCCCCGAATAGCTGCAGCAATGTTGAGAAAGAAGAACAAGGTAAGAGGTATCATAATACTTGATATCAAACTGTATTACAAGTTCATTGTAAACAAAACACTCTGGTACAAGCATAAGAACAGACAGTTAGACCAATGGAACATAATAAGAGAGCCTGGGAATAAACCCGAGTATCTATGGTGAATTAATATTTGACAAAGTGGGAAGAAGCATAAAATGGAGTAAAAATATTATCTTCAACAAATGTTGTTGGGAGAGCTGGAAAGCTACATGCATAAAATTCAAATTCAATCATCAACTTAAGTCATACACAAATATAAATTCAAGCTGCATAAAAGAATTAAATATAAGTCATGACACCATAAAAGTCCAAGAGGAGAACATAGGCAGGAAAATCTCAGATATTTCATGCAGCCATATATTCACCTATATGTCCCCTAGAGCAAGGAAAGAATTCACAAATGGGATCTCATCAAAATTAAAAGCTCCTCTATGGCTAAAGAAACAGCATTAAGAAGAAAGAGAACAAACTATATGGGAAAACAAATTAGGCAATGATACCTTGGACAAAGGTTCGATCTCTGAAGTGTATAAAGAAATTATATGACTCAATGACAGGAAGACATACAACCCAATTAAAAAATTGGATGGACACTTCTGGAGGACATACAGAGGGCCCAGAGATATATGAAACGATACTTAGCATCAGTAGCCTTCAAAGAATTGCACATTAAAATCACAATGAAATACCACTTCACACTGGTTAGAGGGGCCATCACAAACAAAGCAACAAACAAGTGTTGAAGAGGATGTAGAGAAAAGGAAACCCTAGTGCACTATGGTGGGAATGCAGACTTGTACAGCCACTGTGGAAAATAGTATGGAATTTTCTCAGAAGAATAAAAATGGAACTGCCTTTTGACATGGCAATTCCATTTCTGGGAGTATATCCTTAAGAACTAGGAAACATCAATTCAAAAGAACCTATGCACCCCAATGTTCATTGCAGCAGAATTCATAAATACTACACAGCAGAAAGAAATGAGCTCCTACCTTTTGTGACAGCATGCATGGGACTGCAGAGCATAATGCTAAATGAAATAAGCCAGGCAGTGAAAGTAAAATACCATATGATTTCACTTATAAGTGGAACCTAGTCAATGAAACATACAAGCAAGCAAAATATAACCAGAGACATTGAAATTATGAACAAACTGACAGTAATCAGAGGAGAGGTTGGAGGGGATATTGGGGAGAAAAAGGAGGAAGGGTTGTCAGGAACATCTATAAAGGACACATGGAAAAAACCATAGGGAGTTAGGATTGAGGGTGGGAAGCAGGGATGGCTGCTCTGAGGGGAATGTGGGGGAAAATGGTGACAAATGTACTTGAACAGAGATATGAAAAGGAAGAAAAAAAGACATTCCATATATAGTATCATGTCATCTGCAAATACTCATAGTTATCATTCTTTTTTAGTTAGATGAATTTCATTTATTTTTTGACTGCTATGTTTAAAAATACTCTATTATTATTTTTAATAATAGTAATGAGAGTAGACATTCTTGACATGTCTTTAATCTTCAAAATGTTTACATTATTTCACAAAGGAGTATTATGTTAGCTGTGAAGCTGAGATCTTTCCTTCTATTAGCATTCTTTGAAATACTTTTATCAGTAATACATATTTAGTTTTTCAAAGGCTTTTGCTGTATCCCTCACATAATCATATGACTCTTGTTTTTAGTTTTTGATGTGGTGGATTGGACTGATTGCTAGATGTTGAGCCATTCTTTCATCAGTGGCAAAATTCACACTTGATCAGGGTGTATAATCATTTAAAAATATTATTAAATTTGGTTTGCTACTGTTTTGTTGAGAATTTTGGCCTGGATACTTTTCAAGAATATAAGATTATAAGTCTCTCTCCCTCACTCTCTCTCTCTCGCTCTCTCTCTCCAGTGTCTTTCTGTAGTTTTAGTAGAAGAATAATACTGTCCCTGTAAATTAAATTTGGAAGTGAACTTCTTCAATTTATTAATTATTTAAAAATAAATGTTAGCATTTCTGTGTAAATCTACCTAGTCTTGGGTTATTTTCTTTTGGTATTTTGATTATTACTTCAAATTTGTTGCTGGTAATTGTTTTGTTAAGTTCAGGTAATTCTTACTGGTTTAGTCTCAAAGGGTGAATTTTTAAAAAGTGTCCCATTTTATTAAATTGCCAAATTATTTGAATATAAGTTTGATGGTATTCCTCAGTAATTGTTTGTGCTTTTGTGGTCTATTAATATCTGTCAAGTAATCATGGTGTGATGTTGCAATTGAGTCTATTTTTATTTTTAATTTATTTAAACACAGAATAACAATGCAACAATTGGAATATAAATAAATAAACAAATAATAAATAACAAAAGAAGTGGAAAAAAACACAGTGTTTTTAAATAAGATTACTTTTCCTCAATCATCTCATATGACACATAATTTCTAAAGGACCCTTTGAGATAAATAATTTTTGATCTCAGTATTACAGATTAGAAAGAAAAAGGCATTACATCTGCTTTAAAGTCACAACAGTTGTCCCTTCCATTTCCAGATTTTCAACAGGGAACAATCTATTTCTGCAGCTATCCCTCCAATGGTACAGAAAAGCCATTTAAAAGACTGAGGAGAAAGTTGGAAAAGAGAAGGGGTTCTCAGCAAGGCACTCTCACTAGTGTCTCTACAACTGACTCTGTGGGTATGGACTTCACAAAGTCTAGTTCCATGTTCTCTGTAGGCAGAAGATGAAGATAGTACAGTTTATGGTGAACAACCATAATCAAAACACCATTGGTTAAAGGAAATAAAACAAAGTGGAAAGAGTTTTAGAAAGTCTCTTCAATAATTGGTCTTCAAAAATCAGAAAATAATATATACCAAAAATAAATCTGGGCAACTCTATAACAGCATTTACAAGAAAAAAATTAAACTAATGTCAGGCTTACCTCCTCTCCAAGAATTTCAACAGAGGGAAATTCCATGTCCCTTACCTTTATTTCTGATTCATTCTAGCCCTGTCCAACTTCCATTTATTCAAACTGATAGCAACACCATACCTCTCCCTGCCTTCCAGCTGATACTGTCCTTTCCCACCTGTGTTTGCCTTTAAACTGATACCAAGTCCACACACCTTGTTCCAGGGTTCAAATATTCCAGCCTTGCATTCTTCTCCATTCAGTTGTCCTCCAACTGAACCCAGTCTCATCCATGTTGGCCTACCTTCCAACTTGTGACAATACCAACTAACAAGAACCCTGTTCATTTGATCTTTACCAGCCCTGCTTCTATACATTTTTTCACTCCTTCAAAAACCCAGAATCTGAAAACACCATTGTGCAAACACACCAGTACTGGTTCCCCTTAATTCTGGGTGAATACTGAGCTTCCTCAGGTAAGACATCCCAAGAAAATCCCAAACAGGACACATCAGACACTCTTGCTCCCAGTTCTCTAAAACTGGGCCTATTTTTAAACTTCAACTTTCTAGCTTTCCATCTAGGATGTATCTCTCTTTACAAGTCCAAATGTTTCCTTCTGAATGCTTCCAAGTTTTGGTGCCTAACATATTCCATGCAATATTTATTCCATAGGGCAGGACAAAATGTAGCAAATCAAATGCTTTTCACTAAGTACCTCATAAAGGACACACCTTTGATACATCACAAAGGGCACATCCTCAGCTTATAGCATTTCAAAACCCACACCACATATAAATATTTTGAAAGCTAATCCTCAACATGCACAGTGTATATATTCACACTGGGGCTCTTATGTGCATAAATTACTGACATTTTAAGTGAAATAATTTATTTTTAGCTTCCTTCCACATCATAAAATATTTTGCAGTACCTTGGTCCCTACAGAATAAATTCCTCTAGAAACCCAATTCCACAAAGAGATAGAGAAAAGAAAGACACAGATTAATTGAGAGTGTTAGAAGACCAGAGACAGATGAAAACAAGTAGAGCCATGACTGCTGTGGCCCAGCATGTTGGGCATCACCCTGTGAACCTAAATGTCACTGGTTCCATTCAAGTCAGGGTTCATACCTGGGTTGCAAGCCAGGCCCCTCTTTGGAGAATGTCATTGGGACAAGTAGATATTTCTCTCCATTTTTCCCTACCTTCCCATCTCTCTACAAGTAAATAAAATAATTTTTTAAAAGATGAAAATATTTATTTGGAACCTAATAAAAAACAAACAAGCAAGCAAAATATAACCAAAGATACTGAAACTAAGAACAATCTGACAGTAACCAGAGGGGAGTTGGGAGGGGATAATGGGGTGAACTGTGGAAAGGGATTTCAGGAACAACAGTAAAGGACACATGAACACAACAAAAGGGGGTGGAATTGGGAGGGAGGTGAGGATAGCTTGGGTGGAGGATATTGGTAGGGGTTAATTGCAGACAACTGCTTGAATAACAATAAAATAATATTTTAAAAATAAAAAAGATGAAAAAGTATACTGGAGATCAAAACCTTGTTTGAGGTATCATTGGCAAGTATGTTTTCCCATACACTTGGTCCCCTTTGCACTTTGCTGATGCTTTGTTTATCCATGCAGAAGTTTTTGATCTAATGAAGTCCCATTTGTTTATTTTTTTTTCTTTTATGGAACTTTCTCTAGAGGAAATATCAGTGAAATATTGCTCTGTGGAATATCTGAGGTTTTCCTGCATAGGTTTGCTGCATATGCTTTGGGTAGTATAGAGAATTTGATGTTATTAAAACACCATGCTTCTAAAGAATTAATAGATTAAAGAGGGAAACGAATAGAAAACTGAATCTACCTTGAGACTCACACCAATGAAAAAATAACCTAATAAAATTTAGTATGTTACAGCAGTTAAAAGGGAGAAGAGTATAGCTACATAGGGCTACCAAGAGCAGAAATATGATTTAAAAAATCTGTTAAATTTATCCCTGAAGAAACCAGATACATAAAAACTCACAAACACATAAGGAGAGGAAAATTTATAACACAGATCTGAGTACAAATAAGTAAAACAAAACTATAAGGTAATAATTAATAAAGTGAAACCTGATTTACTAAAAAAAAAATAGAGTGAACAACCCAATAGTAAGACTCATCAAAGAGGAACAAAAAATGAATAAAATAAAAATGAAAATGTCATCTGATTCCACAGGTTGACAAAATCACTAAAAAATATTATGAACCATTACATACCAACATACTTGACAATTTAGGTAAAATAGATTTCACAGAAAAACATGAGGTCTCCCAAGTTTCAACTAGAAAGAAACAGAGTCTCTATAGGCCCATTCTTAGCAATTAAATTGAAGCAACAATAAAAAGTCCCAACAAAACCCCAAGTCCCACGACCACATGATGTACAGGTAAAGTCAACCAAATATTTACATAATAATTAGTACATTTTCTCTTAAAAGTAGTATAAAAACCATAGAATAACACCTCCAAATTTATGTTATGAGACCAGCGCTAATCTGATAATAATACCAAAGAAAGATAAAACAAAGGAAAAGCTTATAGGCCAATATTCCTAAGAAACACAGGTGCCACAATTCTTAACAGAATAATAGCAAACAGAATTTTTCAGTATGCCATGCATGGTGTGGCTCAGTAAATTGAGTACTGGCCTGTGAAACAAAGGGTTGCTGATTCGATTACCAATCACAGCACATGCCTGGGTTGGGGGCCAGATCCCCAGTAGGGGTTGCACTAGAGGCATTCGCACATTGATGTTTCTCTCCCTCTGTTTTTCCCTCCCTTTCCTCTCTGAAAATTAAACCAATAAAATGTTAAAAATAAGAATTGATCAGTATGTTCAAGGAACTATATGTTATAATCAAGTAGGAATTACACCAAAAACACATATCTGCCTCAACATTTTAAAACATTAAGGTGACTAAACAAATCAACAAAATCAAGAATTATAGTCACATGATCATCAAAAGTTGCAGAAAAGCCATTTGGCAAACCTCAATATCTATTATGATTAAACAATATTCAAAAATGAATATACAATAAAAATCTCTCATGCTGATAAGGGCTATACAGGCTAAGCCCACAGCTATTATCATACTCAATTGTGGAAAATATGAAGATTTCTTCCTAAGATCAGAAAAAATAAAAAGAAATGTCCACTCTCTCCACTCTGTTTCAACCTACTGTTAGAACTTGTAGGTACAACATACTGAAAACAAAACAAAACAAAATCATTTAATCAATGTAGAAAAGTAATCAGTGCATTTAATCAATAAGTAGAAAAGTAAAATAGCCCCTTTTTGCAGGTGATACCAGTATAGAGAAATACAGGAGAATCAAAAAAAAATGGATAGAATTAATACAATGAACTTACTGAAGTATCAAAATACAATGTTAACATGCAGAAATTTGTCACATTTGTTTACACAAGGAAAAAAATCTGAAAAAGAAATCTGACTAGTGTTACTCAGTGGGTTGGACATCATCTCAACAATTGGAAGTCACTGATTCACTTCAAAGTCAGGGCATGTGCCCAGAATGCAAGCAAGATCCCAGGTTGGGTATGTGTGGGAGGCAAGTGATCCATGCTTCTCTCATACACTGATGATTCTTTCTCACTCTTCCTCCCTTTCACTCTACCTAAAAGTTAATAAATAAAATCTAGACAAAACATCCAAGGAAGAAAAAGAGGAAATAATCCCACTTCCAGCTGCATAAAAAAAGAATGAAATATTGGGAAACCAATGGAATTAAATATGTGAAAGTACTCTAGAATCATACTTATAAGACAATGAATAAAAATTTGACAAGGAAACAGAAAATTTAAATAGGAAAGGTTAGGCTATTACAAATAATCATACTTTCCAAAGCAATTTACAGGTTTAATGCAATTTCTATCAAAATGCCAATTTTAGTCTTCTCAGAACCACAATGAATAATTCTAAAGTTTACATGCAACCAAAAGCACTCAAAATTATCAAAACAATTGAGAAAGTAGAATAGAGTTGGAAAGGTCACAATCTTAGATCTCAAATCACACTACAAGGAAATACTAATCACAACAGTATAGTGTTGGTGCAAAAAGTCCATGAAGATTAATGGAAATAGCCCAGAAATAAACCTTCACTATTTTTAAATTTATTTTTATTTTTATTTTACTTGTTCAAGTACAGTTTTCTGCCTTTTACCCTCATCCCAGCCCACCTGCCAGCCCTCCCCACCACCCTCCCATTTCCACCTCCCTCTTTTTATTGTCCATGTGTCCTTTATACTTGTTCCTGCAAACCCTTTCCCTTCCCTCCTGAAATTCCCTCTCCCTCCCCTCTGGTCACTGTCAGCCTGTTCTCTATTTCAGTCTTCAGTTGTATTTTGCTTGTTTGTTTGTTTTGTTGACTAGATTCCTGATAAAGGTTAGATCATATGGTATTTGTCTTTCATCACCTGGCTTATTTCGCTTAGCATAATGCTTTCCAGTTCCATCCATGCTTTTGCAAAGGGTAGGAGCTCCTTATTTCTTTCTGCTGTATAGAATTCCACTGTGCAAATGTAACATAGGTTTTTGATCCATTCATTTACTGATGGGCACCTAGGTTGCCTCCAGCACTTGGCTATTGTAAATTGTGCTGCTATGAACATTGGGGTGCATAGGTTCTTTTGGATTGGTGTTTCAGCGTTCTTAGGATATAATCCTAGCAGTGGAATTGCTGGGTCAAAAGGCAGATCAATCTTCACTTTTGTGGACAAGTAATGTGTGACAAATGATGTAAAAATATGCACTGCAGTAAAGACAGTCTCTTCAACAAGTGGTCTTCAGGAAACAGAACAGACACATGCTCAAACCAGAACGAAATAATCTCTTAGGCAAGATACAAAAATATGCTTACACTGTAGCCAGCACTATACAACTTTCCCAGAACTCCAATTGGCAGCAGCCCTACTCACCACTTTTGATGGGGCCCCAGCCTGAGGGGTCCACATGTTGTAGATGCAATGAACAGTTTTGAACAGACTATAGAAATCCTGTGGAGAAAAAAAGGACAGCATGGCCACTCTGAGTGAGAGGGCCCAATCCCTGCCTAGACAGGCTTTCATTGCTTCTCTGGTACATTGCATCAAGGATGGTCCTCATTTACCATGCACAGGTTCACTTTAAGTAGTTACCTTTTACAGATAACAAAGGAGAGGAAGTTGCTAATTACTACAAAGAAAAAGGATATTTGCAAACGCAAAGGAAAAAATGGTTGAACTGGTTACACTTGTCCACAGGAGGTTTAGCATAGATTTTAGGAAGTTACTTGAAACTTTCCTGGCCCAATTCAGAGTGAGGAAGTTTTAGGAAAAGCAAGCTTCAAAGCAGCCTATGTACATGCAGGTATGATTTCCCATGGGAGAACCTACCTGTGGGATTGGGTCTTGTGTGCCAGTTCACTCCCCACTGGATTTTCTGAGTCAGGGGCTGGGATACATTCCCCATGCCATGCAGAACGGTCCCCTATACACATTTTGTCTTTAAACTGATGACAGATTTTCCACATCTGCTTATCTTCCTGCTGACTCCAGCCCCACTCACATTTCTGCAGTCCAATTGATGATCTCCATGTCTTCCAACTGATGACAACCCCACCTGTCTTATCCCAGACTTGCCCCTGTTCTTCTAATGATTTTCACACATTTCATTTTTCAAAAGTACCACACCTGGGATTATAAGTGTTGAAGAATACCAGGGCTGCAACATACCTATTCTAGCTGAGGCCTGACCTGACTCCTTGAGACCTTCAGAGAAGATGCCCCAGAGAAGCACATTGGAGGTTCTTTCAGTTTTCTAAAATTGGGTCTTATTTATGGCTTCAGCTCTTTCCAGCTTTCCACTTGGACAGCCCTTGTCTCTCTGGTAACTGGAACCTGGGCCCTGCTACTGACCTCTCTATCCTCCTAAGTCTGTTTTCATGCCATATCTACCAAATTCAAAATGACATATTGTAGCAATGCAGAAATGTTTACCAAATTCCTCGTAGATGACACAGCTTTGATCCACCACAGAGCCACATCCACAGCCTACAGTGCCTTCAAATGCACAACATATATAAATATTTTTGAAGACTAAAGAAGAGCAAATACTTAGTATGCATCTGCACTGGGCTTTTCAAATATAGTAACTGTTGACATTCTAGGTTAAGTATGCTTGTTCAGGTTGTCTTCTGAATAGAAGAATATTCATTCATTTGAACCTCTCCCAAAATGCTTGTAGACCCAAAACTTCCAATATAAATACAAAAAAGGAGAAAGAGACAGGGAGAGATACAAAACAAGAGACTGAAACAAAATAAAATGAACAAAGCAACTCAAAGAGTAAATGAATGTGGCATTGTGTTTAAATATATCTTGTGTGTGACTTCTCATCACATTGGCTGTTATCTGTTGTGGAGGATCTGGTTGGTAACTGCTTAGTGGTGAAACTAAGATGTATGTATCAGTAGGAAGGGCCTACTGACAGCCAAATAGGTGACTGCCCACCACGTAGGCTTATATCACACACAAGGCCTGTTATACAAGTATAACAGAATATTGTATGAAATAAAGAACATCTTTGTCTTCTTAACTTTAATTTCTTTAAGGGGAAGATTTTAAAATGTGGTTCAGTGTAGCATGCTGAGGATTACATTAGTGAAAGTCAAGTTTAAGCCCTTCTTATAATTTTTCCATCTCTGAGTTTTTGCATCAAACATATATAACAATGGCCCACAGATGTTATAAGTTTTTTGTTATATGAAACTAACGTCTCTAGGAATTGGTTTCTTGCCTCATCTACACTATGCAGCTGTGCTTACTCAGGAGTATCAGGAAGACACATGCATTACACATGAAAGTAAATGATTCAGAAATCGAAAGTCTAACTGCAGTTGCTTCTCCTGAAAGATAGAACGCTTGTGTCACTATTGAGAAGTCATGGGGAGGGCTATGTTGGAAATCTTTGTATATTTATGGAGGTATTGTAAGTGAGCAGGTGAAAGGCCTGAGTCATTTACTGAAAAGTGGCATTGAATAGAATGTTGAAAAAGTTACTTCACTTCTTTGGTGACAGCACAATACAGACATTAGAAGTCTTGTAACCAAGCACCACATTTCTGAGACTGTCCTTATTAACTTACTTGAATGAAGAGATCAGGATGTTGTCCAATCATCTCCAGAATTTCTTAGACTTTGGCATTTGGAAATCCTATACAAAAATGATTCACTGACTATAGACAGTGGCTCTAACCTATTCTTTAAGGTCTGAGGTCAGTCAGCAGTGTGGAGCCTCAGTTTGGCTGCCCAGGGCAGACCAACCAAGGTAGCACCATGACTATGATCCCATGTGGGAATCTTACCAGTCCCTGACACTTCTCCACCTCCTGTGAGTGTTGGAGTAGATGAAACTGCAAGTAGTTGTTCACAGATTTTTTTTAATGATTCTTCTCTGTGGTGCAAATTAGAAACTTTTTGTAAGAAATTTTGTTTATTTGTCTTTTCCTGCTTGACAACTTACAAGAAGCTTGTAAATTTTAAACATTTTTTCAAAGAATTAGCACTTAGTTTCATTGGCTTCTTCTTTGTGTCCCAAATGTATTTATTTGTGGTCTGATGTATGTTCTATTTATTGTTCTACATGAATTGTTTGGTATTTTAAATATGTTTTTCATATTTTCTCCTGTTGAGGTAGTCCTGAAATGTATACATCTTCTTCTATATGTGCTTTTGCTGTGTCTCAGATTTAGTTAAGATTTTTTTTGTATTTGCATGTGTCTCAAAGTAGATTCTGTGGTTTTTTGTTAGTATCTTTAATTTATTGGTTATTTAAAAACTGTTGGTTAATTTGTAATTACTTGTGTTGTTTCTGTTTTATTTTCTTGATACTTGATATCGAGTTTCTTACAATTGGGGTCAGGTAATACAGTAGATATAATTTCATATTTTTTAAATTTATTGGGACTTTATTTGTTGCCTTGTACAAGATTTGACTTTGAAAATGTTCCATGTACGCAAGAATATGCATAAAATGCAGTTTATCTTTAAATGTTCTATAAAGGTCTTCCATAACAATCTGGTCCAATGTTGCAGATAATGTCATTAGTATCATTTTAAATAATTTTTTATTCCTCAACTCAACATATATTTTTCATTGATTTTAGAGAGTAATAAAGGGAAACAAAGGAAGTTGTTGAGAGAGGGAGAGAGTGGGAAAGTGGGGGAGAAAGAGAGAAACAGCAAGAGAAAGAGAGAGAGAGAGAGAGAGAAGAGAAATATTGATATAAGAGAGAAACATTAATTAGTTGTCTTTCCTGTGCACCTTGAGTGGGGATCAAACCTGTAATACAGGTATGTGCTCTGAGCAATTGAACTCACAGTCGTTCAGTTGAACACTTAAATGAGTTGGGCCACATGGCCAAAGGGAGTTCTTAAATAATTAATAGTACAGCATTTAAAAAATAAGGACTGTACGTTTTTTTTGGCATAAAAAAGTGAAAAAAGTAAAAAAAAAATAAAAAATAAAATACCATTTCTTTTAAAAAAAGCAACTCATACTGCATTTAACATTGATCGAAAATATTAGGTGACTTCACTTTGTGTGGTGGGCACAACACAATATACATATGCCTTATTTTAACATTATACACTTGAAATATTTATAATTATAATAACTAATGCCACACCAATACATTTCATTAAAATGTTAAAAAATTACCTTTTCAGGTAAGTGTAATTTTTCTTTTTGTCTTTCTTTTACTTTTTTAAATTATTATTTTTTTTGTTGTTATTGTTCTTATACAGTTTTCTGTCTTTTACTCCCACCCCAGCCCTCCCCACCTCTCTCCCATTTCCTTCCCATTTCTAGTTTTTATCCATGTGTCTTTTATACTTGTTCCTGTAAACCCTTTCCCTTTTTCCCTGAAATTCCCTCTCCTCTCCCCTCCCCTCTGGTGACTGTCAGTCTGTTCTCAATTTCAGTGTCTTCGGTTATATTTTGCTTGTTTGTCTGTTTTGTTGATTAGGTTTCTGTTAAAGGTGAGATCATATGGTATTTGTCTTTCACCTCCTGGCTTATTCCACTTAGCATGATGCTCTCCAGTTCCACCCATGCTGTTGCAAAGGGTAGGAGGTCCTTCTTTCTTTCTGCTGCAGAGAATTCCATTGTGTAAATGTCCCATAGTTCTTTGATCCATTCATTTACTGATGGTCACCTAGGTTGCCTGCAGCACTTGGCTGTCCAGTTCTCCCAACACCACTTGTTGAAGAGGCTACTTTTACTCCTTTTATGTTGCTGCCCCCTTTGTTGAATATTAATTGACCATAGAGACTTGAGTTTATTTCTGGGCTCTCTGTTCTATTCCACTGGTCCATGTGCCTGTTTTTGTGCCAGTACCAGGCTGTTTTTATTACAGTGGCCTTGTAATACAGTTTGGCATCAGGTATTATGATCCCTCCTATTTTGCTCTTCTTTCTCCGAATGGCAGCAGTTATTTGGGGTCATTTCTGGTTCCATATAAATTTTTGAAGTGCTTGTTCTATGTCTATGAAATATGCCATTGGTACTTTAATAGGTATTGCATTGAATTTGTACATTTCTTTGGGTAGTATGGACATTTTGATGATGTTGATTCTTCCGATCCATGAACATGGTATATGTTTCCATTTGTTTATGTCTTCCTTGATTTCTTTCTTCAGCATTGTGTAGTTTTCTGTGTACAGGTCTTTTATCTCCTTGGTGAGGTTTATTCCTAGGTATTTTATTTTTCTTTTTGCTATATCAAATGGGATTTGTTTCTTTATTTCTGGTTCTGCTGTTTCATTGTTGATATGCAAAAATGCCTTTGATTTCTAAGTATTGACTTTTCTATCTGTCTATTTTGCCAAATTCATTTATTAGGTCAAGTAGTTTTTTGGTGGAGTCTATAGGATTTTCTATGTACACTATCATGTCATCTGCAAATAATGACAGTTTTGTTTCCTCTTTTCCAATTTGGATGCCTTTTTTTTTTTTTCTTATCTGATTCCTGTGGCTTGGACTTCCAGTACTATTTTGAACAGGAGTGGTGAAAGTGAGCCTCCTTGTCTTGTTCTTGATCTTAGTGGGAAGCTCTTTTTGTCCACTGAATATGATGTTGACTGTAGGTGTCTCTTATATTGCCTTTATTTTGTTGAGGAATGTTCCTTCTATTCCCACTTTGCTTGGTGTTTTTATCATAAATTGGTGCTATATCTTATCAAATTCTTTTTCTGCATCTGTAGATATGATCATGTGATTTTTGTCTTTCTTTTTTTTGTGTGTGGTGTATTATGTTTATTGATTTGAGAATATTATACCATCCTTGCATCTGGGGGATGAATCCACCTTGTTCATGGTGTATGATCTTCTTAATGAATTGTTGGATGCAGTTTGCCAATATTTTGTTGAGAATTTTAGTGTCTATGTTCATCAGCGATATGGGCTTGAAGTTTTCTTTCTTGGTTGTGTCTTTATCTAGTTTGGGGATTAGGATGATGCTGGCTTCATTGAAAGAGTTTGGGAGTCTTCCATCATTTTGGATTTTTTGGAATAGTCTGTGAAGGATAGGGGTTAGCTCTTCCTTAAATGCTGTGTCGAATTCTCTGGTGAAACCATGTAGTCCAGGGATTTTGTGTGTCAGTTTCATCTGCTGTTATTGGTCTGTTCAGGCTTTCTGCTTCTTCTGCATTCAGTTTTGGCAGATTATATTTTTCTAGAAACTTGTCCATTTCACCTAGGTTTTCCAATTTCTTGGCATACAGTTCTTCATAGTAATTTCATACAATCCTTTGTATTTCTGTGGTGTCAGTTGTAATCTCTCCTCTTTCATTTCCAATTTTGTTTATTTGTATCCTTTCTCTCTTTTTTCTTGATCAGCCTGCTTAAAGGTTTGTCGATTTTGTTTATCTTTTCAAAGAACCGGGTCCTGGGTTCATTGATCCTTAGAATTGTGCTTTTAGTCTCTGTGTCATTTTATTCTGCTCTGATCTTGGTTATTTCCTTCATTCTACTTGCTCTGGGTTGTCTTTGTTGTTGTTCCTCAAGTTCTTGTAGGAGTAGGGTTAGGTTGTTTGTTTGAAATGTTTCTATCTTTTTTAGGTAGTCCTGTATTGCCATGAACTTCCCTCTGAGGACTGCCTTTGCTGTGTCCCATAAGTTTTGGGTTGTATGAGTTCAATTTCACTTGTTTCCAGAAACTTTTTGATTTCTTCCCTAATTTCATTCTTGAACCATTCGTTGTTTAATAGCATGTTATTCAATCTCCATGATTTTCTGTGTTTTGGGTTTTTCCCTTTGGTGTTGGTTTGTACTTTCAGTCCCTTGTGGTGGGAGAAAATGCTTGGTATGATTTCAATTTTCTTGAATTTGTTGAGGCTTGTTTTGTGTCCTATCATGTGGTCTATCTTTGAGAATATTCCATGTGCATTTCAAAAGAATGTGTATTTAGTTTCTTTGGGATGAAGGGCTCTCTATATAAATCAGTTAAGTCAATTTCATCTAGAGTGTTGTTCAATGCCACAATATCTTTGCTGATATATTGTAGGAAGATCTGTCCCTTTTTGACAGTGGGATGTTAAAATCCCCTGCTATAATTGTGTTGCTGTCAATATCTTTCTTGAAGTCCTCTAAGATATTCTTTGTGTATTTAGGTGCTCCTATATTGGGTGCATATATATTTACAATGTTTATTTCTTCTTGGTGGATTCTTCCCTTGAGTATTGTGAAGTGACCTTCTGGGTCTCTCTTTATGGTCCTTTTGAAGTCTATTTTGCCTGATATGAGTATTGCTACCCTGGCTTTTTTTCCAGTCCATTTGCATGGAAAAATTGTTTTCAGCCCTTCACTTTGAGTCTCTGTAGGTCTTTTGTCCTGAGGTGCATCTCTTGTAGGCAGCATATCTGTGGGTCATACTTTCTTATCCATTCAGCTATTCTATGTCTTTTGTTTGGAGCATTTAATCCATTTACATTTAAGGTTATTATCGATAGGTACTGATTCATTGCCATTTTCGTACCTGTGTTCTCCCCCCTTTCTCTCTTTTCCTTCCTTTCCTTAAAGCAGTCCCTTAGCATCTGTTGCAGAACTGATTTGGTAGAGGTGTATCCTTTTAGACTTCTTTTGTCTAAGAAGCTCCTTATTTGGCCTTCTATCTTGATTGAAAGTCTTGCTGGGTAATGTAGTCTTGGTTGCAGGCCTTTGGTTCTCATTACTTGGAATATTTCTTGTCATTCTCTTCTGGCTTGGAGCTTTTCCATTGAGAAGTCAGCTGCTAACCTAATCGGGGCTCCCTTGTATGTTACTTCCTGTTTCTCCCTTGCTGCCTTTAAGATTCTGTCTTTGTCTTGGAATTTTGCCATTTTAATTATGATGTGTCTTGAAGTGGTCCTCTTTGGGTTCCTCTTGAATGGGACTCTCTGTGATTCCTGGATTTGTGTGACTTTTTCTCTCATCAAATTAGGGAAGTTTTCCATCATTACTTTTTCAAATAGGTTTTCTATTCCTTGCTTTTCTTCTTCTCCCTCTGGTATCCCTATTATACGGATATTATTACGCTTCAAACTGTCTTGCATTTCTCTTAATCCT
>PVKU01014950.1:0-20422 GCA_004027475.1 Anoura caudifer | reverse complement strand
TTCTGGAAACAAATGAACATGAACTCACAACAACCCAAAACTTATGGGACACAGTGAAGACAGTCCTGAGAAGGAAATTCATAGTGATACAGCCCTACCTAAAAAAGATAGAAACATTTCAAACAAACAACCTAACCCTACACCTTCAAGAACTGGAGGAACTACAACAAACACAGCCCAGAGCAAGTAGAAGGAAGGAAATACCCAAGAACAGAGCAGAATTAAATGACATAGAGACTAAAAGCACAATTCTAAGGATCAATGAATCCAGGAGATGGTTCTATGAAAAGATAAAGAAAATTGACAAGTGTCTAGGCAGGCTCATCAAGAAAAAAAGAGAGAACGCCCCCCCCCCAAAAAAAAAAACACAATCAGAAATGAAAGAGGAGAGGTTACAACTGACAGCACAGAAATACAAAGGATTGTAGGAAATTACTATGAAGAACGGTATGCCAAGAAATTTTAAAACCTAGGTGAAATGGACAAGTTTCTAGAAAAATATCATTTTCCAAAACTGAATGAAGAAGGATCAGACAGCCTGAACACAGCAGAAGGAATCAAAAGCAGGATGGACAAAGGAGAAGATTGGATCAGCGAGTTGGAGGAAAACTAGACAAAAACACCCTGAAAGAGCAAGAAAAGGAAAAGAGACTCAGAAAGAATGAAGAGTGATTAAGAGTACTGAAAAACAACATGAAACATAATAATATCTGTATAATAGGGATACCAGAAGTAATCAAAAAACTCCCAACACACAAAATCCCTGGCCCTCATGGTTTCACAGGAGAATTCTACAAAGCATTTAAGGAAGAGCTAACCCCTATCCTTCACAGACTATTTGAAAAAAATCCAAAATGATGGAAGACTCCCAAACTCTTTTCATGAAGCCAGAATCCTCTTAATCCCAAAACCACATAAAGACACAACAAAGAAAGAACACTTCAGGCCAATATCGCTGATGAACATAAACAGTAAAATCCTCAACAAAATATTGGTAAACCGCATCCAACAATACATTAAAAACATCATACAACATGACAAAGTGGGATTCATCCCAGGGATGCAAGGATGGTTCAACATTCGCAAATCAGTAAATGTAATATATCACATAAAGAAAAGCGCAGACAGAAATCACATGATCATATCAATAGATGTGGAAAAACATTGGATAAGGTTCAGCACCCATTTATGATAAAAACACTCAGCAAAGTGGGAATAGAGGGAGCGTTCCTCAACATGATAAAGGCCGTATATGAGATCTACAGCCACCATCATACTCAATGGGCAAAAACTAAAATTTTTTCCACCAAAATCAGGAACAAGAGAAGGTTGTCCACTTTCACCACTTCTATTCAATATAGTATTGGAAGTCTTAGCCACAGCGATTACACAAGAAAAGGAAATAAAAGGCATCCAAATCAGAAAGGAGGAAACGAAACTATCAATGTTTGCAGATGACATGATAGTGTACATAGAAAATCCGATAGACTCGGCCAAAAAGCCGCTTGACCTAATAAATGAATTTTGTGAAACAGCGGGATAAGAAAATCAATACCCAGAAATCAAAGGCATTTTCGTATACCAACAATGAAACAGCAGAAGCAGAAATCAAGAAAAAAATCCCATTCGATACAGCAAAAAGAAAAATAAAATACCTAGGAATAAACCTACCCAAGGTGGTAAAATACCTGCATGCAGAAAAGTACACAACACTGAAGAAAGCAATCAAGGAAGACACAAAGAAATGGAAACATATACCATGTTCATGGATCGGAAGAATCAAAATTATCAAAATGTCCATACTACCCAAAGCAATTTACAAATTAAATGCAATACCTATTAAAGTACCAATGGCATATTTCACAGACATAGAACAAACACTTCAAAAATTTATATGCAACCATAAACGACCCCGAATAGCTGCTGCAATTTTGAGAAAGAAGAGCAAAGTAGGAGGGATCACAATACCTGACACCAAACTGTATTTCAAGGCCACTGTAATCAAAACAGCCTGGTACTGGTATAAAAACAGGCACATAGACTAGTGAAGTAGAACAGAGAGCCCAGAAATAAACCGAAGTCTCTATGGTCAATTAATATTCAACAAAGGTGGCAGCAACATAAAATGGAGTAAAAGTAGCCTCTTCAACAAGTGGTGTTGGGAGAACTGGACAGCTATGTGCAAAAAAATGAAACTCAAGGACCAACTTATACCATACAGGAAAATAAATTCAAGGTGGATAAAAGATGTAAATACAAGCCGTGACATCATGAAAGTCCTAGAGGAGAACATAGGCAGGAAAATCTCAGATATTTCACACAGCAACATTTTTATTGGTATGTCCCCTAAAGCAAGGGACATAAAGGAAAGAGTAAACAAATGGGATCCCATCAAAATAAGAAGCTTCTGCACGGCTAGTCAAACAGTATTAAAATAAAAAGAGAACCAACTGTATGGAAAACATTTGCCAATGATACCTCAGAAAGGGTTTAATCTCCAAAATACATTAAGAACTTACACGACTCCACTCTAAGAGGACAAGCAACCCAACTGAAAAATGGGCAAAGGACTTGAACAGACATTTCTCCAAGGAGGACATACAGAGGATCCAGAGAGACATGAAAAGACGCTCAGTATCACTAGCTGTCAGAGAGATGCAAATTAAAACCACAATAAGATACCACTTTACACCAGTCAGAATGGCCATCACAAACAAAGCAACAAACAGCGAGTGTTGGACAGGTTGTGGAGAAAAGGGGAGCCTAGTGCACTGTTGGTGAGATTGCAGGCTGGTACAACCACTATGGAAAACAGTATGGAATTCTCTAGGAAAACTAAAAATGGATCTACCTTTTGACCCAGCAATTCCACTGCTAGGATTATATCCTAAGAACCCTGAAACACCAATCCAAAAGAACCTATGCACCCCAATGTTCATAGCAGCACAATTTACAATAGCCAAGTGCTGGAAGCAACCTAGGTGCCCATCAGTAAATGAATGGATCAAAAAACTATGGTACATTTACACAATGGAATTCTATTCAGCAGAAGAAAGAAAAAAGGAGCTCCTACCCTTTCCAACAGCATGGATGGAACTGGAAAGTCTTGTGCTAAGCAAAATAAGCCAAGTGATGAAAGACAAATACCATATGATCTCACCTTTAACAGGAACCTAAGTAAGAAAACAAACAAACAAGCAAAATATAACCAAAGACACTGAAATTGAGAACAGGCTGACAGTCACCAGAGGGGAGAGGGGAGGGAATTTCAGGGGAAAAGGGGAAGGGTTTACAAGAACAAGTATAAAGGACACATGGACAAAAACTGGGGGGGGGGGTTGAAATGGGAGGAAGGTTGGGAGGGCTAGGGTGGTGGGTGGATGGGAGTAAAAGACAAAACTGTACATGAACAACAATTAAAATAAAATTAAAATAAATAAAAATAAGAAAGTGAAGGGAGGCTTACGAACCCCTGGGACAACCCGAAATGTTCCAATATCCTAATTATAGGGGTGTCAGAAGGAGAAGAACAACAGCAAGAAATTGAAAACTTATTTGAAGGAATAATGAAGGAAAACTGTCCCAATCTGACAAAGGAAATAGACTTCCAAGAAGTCCAGGAAGCCCAGGGTCTCCCAAAGAAGTTGGACCCAAAGAAGAACACACCAAGGCACATTATCATTAAGTTACCCAGGATTAAAGATAAAGAGAGAAACCTAAAAGCAGCAAGAAAAAAGGAGACAGTTACCTACAAAGGAGTTCCCATAAGACTCAGCTGATTTCTCAAAAGAAACCTTGCAGGCAAGAAGGGGCTGGAAAGAAGTATTTGAAGTCATGAAAGGCAAGGACCTATATCCAAGATTTCTCTATCCAGCTAAGCTATCATTCAGAACAGAAGGGCAGATAAAGTGTTTCCCAAATAGTGTGAAGTTAAAGGAGTTCATCATCACCAAGCCATTATTATATGAAATGTTTAAGGGATTGATCTAAGAAAAAGAAGATAAAAAATATGAAAAGTAAAATGACAACAAACTCTCAACTATCAACAAAAGAACCCGTAAGAAAAGACAACGAAAACAAAAGCTAAGCAAACAACCAAAGCAGGAACAGAATCATAAAAATGGACATCACATGGAGAGATTTCCGCTGGGACGGGGAAGGGAGGAATAGTGGGGGAAAGATACAGGAAAAAACAGCACAATTGGTAGGCATAAAATAGATGGGGAGCAATCAAGAATGGTATAGGAAACAGACGACTCAAGGAACTTGTATGTACAGCTCCTGGACATGATCTAAGGAGAGGGAATGCTGGAGGGTTCGGGGTGCAAGTCAGAGGGGGTATAAAGTGGGAGAAATTGGGAAACTGTAATAGTATAATCAATAAAATATACTTTAAAAATTATTTTTGTAATGTTATACATCTGACAAATCTTTTTAAATAAAATGTTTTTTTGGGTAATATTATATGTAAAATAGATATAAAAGTATACAGTTTTCGTAATGAGAGACATGGCCTGACAAGAATTGATTGAATTGTGATACTCAAACAAAGCAACAGTAGTGCACAGCAGACCTAACTATTAAGAGAAAAAGAAAAGACCATAGTATGACATGGTGGCAATCCCAAATGAATAGGGATGCAGATGAGGAAGGCAATTTACCAGCTAGGTATCTTGAGTACATAAGACAGTATGTAAGATGTCAAGTTTAACTCACAAGCATTATGTGTTTGCTTATGTGTACTAGGACCTATAAGAAGAAATGTAGCCTATTTTGAAAACTCCAATTAATTCACAAATTAGGTTAGTTACACTAGCCTTAAAAGTTCTTCTAAGGTGCTAAGATATAAAAATTTAAAAATAGTATTGTAATAAACAGATGAAGTAAAATAATAAATAATCCAATGAATGCAGACAATGCTTATGCAACTTTTAGTGACAAAAACATTTTCCCCTTGATTAAAAAAAACACTTTCTTTGTTAATTAAAATTAAACCTACTGCTATATTTAAAAAATGTAGAAAAGTTCAGGAATTACCATTCTTTTCTGTAGCAAATTATATTTCAAAAGCAATGATTTTGAATAGTCCTAGATGGCATATAATAGGTGCTTAATAAATATTTGCTGATTGAGGCCCTGCTGGTGTGGCTCATTGGATTTAGCACTGGCCTGTGAAACAGACAGTTGCTGGTTCAATGCCCAGTCAGGGCACATGGCTGGTGTTGTGGGCCAGGTCCCCAGTAGGGGGCGCGTGAGAGACAACCATTCATTGATGTTTGTCTCCGTCTCTTTCTTCCTCCCTGCTCTTCTCTCTCTCAAATGAAAAAAAAAATTTAAAAAAATTTGCTGATTGAATAAAATAAAGTGGAATAACTTACACAGTTTTTCATTTCTGAGATATGGATGTCTGTGTTTACACATACATGTGCATACATACTTAAAATGTACTTTAAAGATAATATTTAGTGACATTTCTTTAAGAAGGAGAAATGGTATACAAGTATGTTAACATGCTTTTTAATTGTGGTCTTAATGTTCCATCAATAATTCAGGTAATTTGTTTAAACTGAAATCTTTACTGCTTATAAATGAGACTCTGCTTTTCAGTTTTGAGAGTCTTCTTTTTTTTTTAAGTATAGAAAAAAATTTATTGGAAATCTCTTGGATACATTTTATTTTTTTAAATTATTTTATTGTTGTTAGAATTACAGTTGCCTGCATTTTCCTCCTACTACTCCTCCCCACTCCAGCCAAACCCACCTGCCTCCCTTGCTTCCACTGTCCCCCTTGGTTTTGTCCATGTGTCCTTTATAGTTGTTCCTGAATACCCTTTCCCGCATTGTCTCCTTCCCCCTCTCCTCTGGTTAATGTTAGACTGTTCTTAATTTCAATGTCTCTAGTTATATTTTGTTTGCTTTTTTGTTTTATTGCTTATGTTCTAGTTAAAGGTGAGATCATATGATATTTGTCCCTCACCACCTGGCTTATTTTACTAAGCATAATGCTCTCCAATTCGATCCATGCTGCCTTTTGACCCAGCAATTCCACAGCTGGGATTATATCCTAACAGCCCTGAAACATCAATCCAAAAGATCCTATGCACCCCAATGTTCATAGCAGCAGAATTTATAATAGCTAAGTGCTGGAAGCAACCCAAGTGCTCATCAGTAAATGAGTGGATGAAAAAACTGTGATACATTTACATAATAGAATACTACGCAACAGAGAGAAAGAAGCAGCTCCTACTTTGAATACATTTTAAAGTATAACTCAGTATTTTCAAACAAAGTAGGCTGAACGGGGGGAGGGTTTCTGCTACCTGGAGACAGATGACCTCCCCCAGCCCTGTGCTACAGTCAGTCTGAGACTCACACCTTTTATTGTACAGGGTTGAGGGGCAAGGGCTGGCCTTGACAATTGTTCTGTTCCTTCCAGGCTCAGCCTGCCTGGCCTCTTGCTGCTGGGGTCCAGAAGAAAGGCTGCTGCCTTCACAGGCCAACTATTAGAAGTCAAAGAGGACAACAGCTAACACAAACAGGCCTTTCCATGCTTGGCCTCAAAAGGAAGGCAGTGGTCGAAATGCTGTGGCCGGATAGGGGATGATCCAAGTTGCTAAACTTGCAGTGGGCCTCCACCCTTCTCAGTGCAGGGGCCTTGGGGTAAACCTGGATCAGTTCAGCCAGCATTGGTGTGCTCTGGCCTAAGACAGGAGGGCCAGTTGGACACACTGCTGGGAACATTTCTCTTTGGTAGCAGAGCATGCATAGAGGCAGGCCTCAGGCTAATGGAGGCAGCACGAGAGCCCACTCAAGCCCTCCGAAGTCAGCCTTATAGGTAGGAACAATGTCACATGCATTTACTAACAAGCAATTAAGAGCCACGTGCTCCACTGCAGAACGGCTGCTCCCAATGAATACCCCAGGTGGACCAGAAGGAACTGGGCAGGCCTAGTTTTCCATTGCCAGGACTACCAGTTGGGCTGGTAAAGGGACAGATGGCATAGGTGGGTGAGGCTAGGCACTTGACTTACTCAAGTAACAACACTCAAAGGGTTAGATCAATTGTATGCCCAGCTTTATCTTCTCAACAAGGAGTCAATGCAACCAGTAAACCTCAGCACAGCGTACAAACCCTGGGTTTAAAGGAAGGGTGATGGCCAGGCCCAGGCCAAAGGAGGAAAGGGCCTATGACCCCTCCCTGAGAAACAGGAAGAAGTACCCCAGAAGGAGGGATCTGCCTGGACTTCCCTGGGCTCACCAGTGGGCAGTATATGTGGCACAACTCTAGGCAGTCACCACGTTTAGCATCCAAGGCTTCCTGGGCTGCCAGAACAGTCAGTCACTCTGCAGAAGCTGAGAGATCCAAGGCTCTCACCAGAAATAGAGGTGTCCAAGGTAAAGCCTATTGTCAGTTCAAATGCAGCAAGCCAGGGATGATCTGTTGCCCTCACCAGCCTTGTGTGGACTCCTACCTAATGTACATTGGAAGGAAGATCCCCAGAGCAGCAACCTGGAATCTAAGGAACCTCCACAAGAGGTCCTGCCCCAGAAAGAGGTCCATCACCTTCCCTGAGTGAAAACATTTCATATGAAACATATTTTCTCTATAAAATATCTGTCTTTGAAAGTAATGAATATTTACTGTGTCCTATAACTAAGGAGCAGCTGCAGGGGGAGGGAAGAAATGAGAAGAGCCTCTGCTGTGACTCCCTGAGACACGGTGGTTTCTATGTAGCTGAGGGGCTGAGCACAGGCAGCCACCAGGGGCGGGGGCTACCATAGCTTTCAAAGGTGGGAATGGCAGACTTTGGAGTTCTCATCTTGGGCAAAAGGCATTATATTGCCAAAAATACAGGCACAGGGGCAAAGGGAGGGAGAGAGGAAGAAGTACCAGAACTAAAGGAGACAACAGAGAGAGCCTGAAGAAGCTCTTCCATCTTCCTCTCAAAATGTTTCTTTCCTCTTTCTGCCTCCACACTAGTCTCTCGGCCACCAGCTGGAACATCAAATGGTTTGGTAAGCAGGTGGATGAGGGACCAGCTGCAGGGCAGACCCTGGGGAAAGAGGGCCCAGCAGTAGGAAGACAGGATGACAGCCTCATTGAAGCAGCTGCTGATGGTCAGTGGAAGCAGATGACCCACCAGAGGGCCCCTTTTTTGCAGAGTCTTCCCATCTCCAAGACTATAGGGTGAGCCCTCTCATATGCTCTAACTGGGCTTGACTGCTACCACAGAGAATCCTGGAGGTGAGAGAAAGGGCTTCTGGGTCCCCATGGGGTAAACCAGCTTCCCTCCACCTGACTTGGAGCAAGATGAGGGATAGGAACAGCTGATGAATGAGAAGCTCTCTGTCTCTTGGGACAACAAAAGGTGGCTGTTGCTGGTACTTGAGGGCACCAACTTTTACTGCAGGGTTTCTACAAAGGCATCAAATTCTGCGACATTCTTCTCATGCACAGGCAGCTACTCCGGAAGTGAGTACAAGTCCTCAGCCATAGACTACGCCTCAGTATCTATGGAGAGGCTGCTCAGCTCAGGGGGGTTCTGAAATTCACAATAGAAGGTCCTCAATTCCATCAGAAGAATATTGCCTTTAGAAAAAGCCGGTTTAAAGTCTACCATGATGAAGTTGTCATTGGTGTGGCCTCTGCTGCCCCCACTGGAACCCTCAGAGTGCAAGTTGCCCTGGAGGAGAGACTCCATCTCTGGGGAGTCCAGAGGGTTCGCTATGGGATTAACATCCTCCAGCTCTAAATTCTTGGGAGCAAACGTAGCAAAGGGTATGTCTAAACTTGTCAAGGTCACCTGGTTCATGGGTTTGTTGACAAAAGCCACCACTTTTCAGGCAAAGATGGTCTCCAAGACATTGTGGGGAGAGCCCCGTCTCTCACTGCTGTTTGATAGTTTCAATACCCTCTCTGCTAGAAGGTGTGGCAGCACAGTGGGCCATGTCAGAAAAGAGCCAATCTTTCCTGGTCAGCCTGGGTACCATGGGCAGGCTGGTTGGGAGCAAGGGGTACCATACTTTCCTTTCCAGGAACCGTTAGCTGGGATGGTGGGGAGGTGGAAAAAGAGGTGGTGCACACTTCTTGAGAATCTTCTACAGAAGGATATGTTATTCCAGTGTCCTCACCAGTGGTTCTGTAATGGCAGGGGTGCATGGGTGAGGAGCTGTGATAGGGTCGGCCCACAAAGTGATCAGTGATAATACCCATAATGGGTGGCATCCTCTCAAATTGCCTGGTGGTGCCAAGTTAATTCTGTAAGCACAAGAAATAGTGATGGTGCCTACAGTGGGACAGATGGTGCCACTGTCCCAACATGAACTGTCTGGAAACCTTCTCCTAAGCCATTCAGCTGAACTTCCCCAAAATATATCCTATATAATATGACATATTCATGCCCTTGTTTCCTGGAGCATCTGTAAGTTGGTGTCACCCTAGTTATAGCAAGGAGAGACTTCAGCAGCAAGGACAGTCTGTTGTACACCGTGTAGGAAACTTTGATTTCTTCATCACAGTTTTCATTCATTTCAAGAAACCAAATTTCTAGTTTCATGGAATCTTCCTCACAAGTCTTGAGTGAGATCTCCACACAGATCTCCCGATGGCAGGCAGCTGCCTTGCCAGTGCCTTTACTTCATGTGTAACCTCTGGGATGTCTTTGATTACCAAAGTAAACCAATCTGAACCCATTGGTAATGAAGATGAACCAGTATAAATCTTTTCTCCAAGTCAAGCCTCAACAGTCACTTGAACAATCTTGAGGGCAAAAAAATTAATGAATTTGTCCAGGTCCTTTCTGTCCTGGGAATTGAGATTGGTGTCCACTGCTAATGGAAATCTGCAAAGCTTCGACCCAGAGTGGCTCAGGGTTCTCATTTTGGTGGCAAGGGCCTGGGGCCGGCTAGGTGTGCCTCTAGGCTGAGGGCTCCACACTCAGGGACAGCTCCAGCAGCCTTGGTCACAGACAGATACACTCTTACGCCTCAGGAGGCTTGTGGCTTCTAGTCCCCAGGCGTTCGCTCTCAGGACTGAGCGAGTTGTTGCACTCACATCGACAGGAGCTCTTTGAGGCTCAAGAGATCACTCCTGACTTAAGCCCAGCAGCCAGTCATTTCCTGGTGCCACCATCATTAGTGTTTGTTTTCAGCTGCTTGGATCTGGGAGTCTTATTTCTTAAATGTCTAGCAGAAACTCTCAAGTTTGGAAGTATTTTGAAAGGCTACCTACCTATCCAGGAAATCTGTATAAACCTGGAAGTCTATAGGATTCGAACTACCTTCAGCTAAATTTCTTTCATCTCTATTCTCCTGTGTTAATGTTTTTATAGATTGACAGTTCATAGATAGGCATGGGGGCTTGCTGAAGCTCTGAAATAGCTTTATGTCGCACTATAAGCTAAACCTTGCCATAATACTAGCAATAATAATCAACTAAAATTTGATTGTTATGTATCAATATAAAATATATGTACTTACAGGAAAGACTAAAAAAAGTGAATTTTGTGTTTTCCTTGATAATTCTGTTGGGAAGAATAACCATTGTGAATTTGAGATCTTATGTTTGATCACAGTTACTAGTTTTTGAGACTACTAACCTAGCTTCAGATTTCTGCTATAAATTGGGATTGTGTAATTCTAATATAAAGTTACCATTTACTGACAGTCATTGATAGCTAATAGATGTAGAAATTGTAGCTCCAACAAATGAATGGAGTTGTCAACAGAAGCATTACTACAAACCTAATAAATTAAGTTACTGGTTGTTTTTCTTGAAAAGTAATTTTATTACTTATTTATAACAGTAATTATTATTATTTATAACAGTAAACAAATTAGTAATTATATGTCTCCCTGACTTCACATACTAATTCTATTTTAAAATTATTTCAGTGATTATAATCCATTATATTAAGTAGCTTCCCAAGGACATGGGTTCGTTTGTCCCTACCTTCCTTCCTTTCTTCCTTTCTTTTTAGAGAGAAGGGGAGGGGGAGAGGGAGAGAAACATTGATGTGTGGTTGCCTCATACGACCTGAACCAGAGACCCAGCCCGCAACCCAGGCACGTGCCCTGACTGGAAATCAGACTGGTGACCTTTTGGTTTGCAAGCTGGTACTCAAACCACAGAGCCACATCAGCCAGAGCAGGTTTCTTTTGTAAAAGAGTTTTTAAGTCTGATCAAAGCTTCCAGATCAATGAAGATGCATAAAAACTTCTCACAAGTTTTTAATTTCTATGTAAATTGTCCATATTTAGAAAATATCTCTCCTTCAAACTCTGTTAATAAAAGTTATAAAAATAAAATAATTCTTAATCGCTTTCAACTAAGATAAAGGATGATCAATGAAAGACATCATTTTTACATCTACTGATTTTCACTTATTTCTGTAGGTATTCAGGTACAAAATTCAATTGTAAAGTCTTCCAATTACAATTAGAGTGTATATTTTAAAAAGGAATAGCTGAAGGATGGAAGACATTGATTGGAAGATACCTTGATTTGGTGTTACAACATAAATAACTATAGTGATATGCTTTGTGCTTTTTAATTTATTATCTCTGTGAAGGCAATTCTAAATTATGATTTAAGAGGAGAGGGACAGGTGTCCTTAAATACTATAGAACTTCTGTTGTATTTTTTTTTTATTTTAAAATTTACATTCACTTCTGGTCATGATGGCAGTGTAGGTAAACACAGCTCACCTCCTCACATAACCACATCAAAATTACAACTAAACTATAGAACAACCATCACTCAGAAACATCAAAAATCAAGTTGAATGGAATCTGACAGCTATGGAATTATAGAAACCACATTCAGCCAGGCTGGTAGGAGGGACAGAGATGTGGAGACTTGGAGCAGGCTGGTACTACACCCATGCACAGTAGATAAGAATTTGAGAGGCATATCTCAGGAGTGAGAGCTCCAAGGCCCATACTAGGTCCCCTAGCCCAGGGTTCCAGTGCTAGAAGATAAGTCCACTAAATACTGGGAGCAAACCAGTGGGAACTGAATTGGTAGAAGAAACTGCTGGATTCCCAAGCAGTTTCTCTTAAAGAATCCACATACAGACTTAGACTCACCCCTTCTGAACTCCAGCACCAGGATAGGAGCTGGAAAGGCACCAGTGGTGTATGGGAAGGAACTGAAGTGTCCAGCCTCAGCATGAGGGCTGGGAAGTAGAGCCTTTTCCCAGACAGAACAGTGGGCACAAGCCATTTTTCTTTTCTAAACCCTCTCCCCATAGAGCCAGGAGACAGGCACCATATCTGAGACTCCAACAATTTGGCACACAGTGTTTGCCCCACTCTGATGATTCTCTGAATCCCTGCATCACTCAACATTTGGGCCTTCCTAGCTGTTTCCAGTAGCTTTTCCATACCAATGGCTTGTCTTGTCCCACGCTTCAGATTTTCCTAAATCCTCTCAAACAAGTAGCATCTGGTTTCAGTGAGCCCTGTACCTCTCATTAAATTGTCCCAGGCTCAAAACTAGTAGCAGCTGTCCTTGCCTAACCACCTCCAAGCTCAGCACAAGTAACAACCATCTGCAGATTGCTTTGTAGGTTATGCTGTGTGATCCCAGACAGAACACTATGGGTAGCTAACCCTGGACATGACAACAACAGTCAAGGCTCGACTACAATAGGAGGGTGTACACAGAACGCACAGTAGACAACCTTGAGTACCCAGCTAGGGTACTAGGGAAGGCTGTGCCAACAGGACTCTACAGAATACCTACAATGTACATTAGGCCACTCTACCAAGCCTGGGGGACATAGCAGCTCTATCTAATACATAGAAACACACGCAGGGAGGCCGCCAAAATGAGGAGACAAAGAAACATGGCCCAAATGAACAGAACAAAACTCTAGGGGAAAAAAAACAACTAAACAAAATGGAGATAAGCAGATAAAGAGCTTCCCAGATAAGAAAAAACTGAAGGAGTTCATCATCACCAAACCATTATTATATGAAGTGTTAAAGGAACTTTTTGAAGAAAAAGATCAAAACTATGAACAATAAAATGGCAATAAATACATATCTATCAATAATTGAATTTAAAAATGAGGATCTCAAGAGCATTGAAAAAAAAATCAGTTAGAAAGAAATGATACACTAATTGAAATAATGAACAATTTATAGGGAATCAACAGTAGAGTGGATGAAGCCAAGAATTGAGTCAGCAATTTGGAATATAGTGAAGCAAAAAACAACCGATCAAAACAGCAAGATGAAAAAAGAATAAAAAAGACAAAAACAAAAACCATTGTAAGGAGCCTCTGGGACAACTTCAAGCATACCAACATTCACATCATGAGAGTGCTGGAAGGAGAAAAGAGAGAGCAAGAAATTGGAAACCTATTTGAAAAAATAATGATAGCCATGGCTGTTGTGGCTCAGTGGATTGAGTGCCGACCTGTGAAGCAAATGGTTGCCAGTTCTATTCCCAGTCAGGACACATGCCTGGGTTGTGGACCAGGTCCCCAGTTTTGGGCATGTGAGAGGCAACCACACATTGATGTTTATCTCCCTCTCTCTCTCTAAAAATAAATAAAATCTTTTTTTTTAATGAAAAAATAATGACAGAAAACTTTCCTAACTTAATGAAAGAAATAGACATACAAGTCCAGGAAGAGAGGCCCAAACAAGATGAACCCAGAGAGGCCCACAACAAGATATATCATAATTAAAATGTCAAAGATAGATTCTTAAAAGCAGCAAGAGAAAAGCAGCTCATTAATCTACAGGGGAGTTCCCATAAAACTGTCAGCTGATTTCTCAAATGAAACTTTGAAAACTAGAAGGGATTGGCAAGAAATATTCAAACTGATGAAAAGCAAGGATCTACAACCAAGATTATTCTACACATCCAAGGTATCATTTAGAATTGAAGGACAGTCAACAAGATTCCCAGACAAGAATAAACTAAAGGAGTTCATTACTTCCAAACCAGTATTGTATGAAATGTTAAAGGGTCTTCTTTAAGAAGAAGAACAAAAACATGAACAGTAAAATGGCAATAAATACATATATATCAATAATTGATATGAATTTAAAAAAACAAAATAAATAAGCAGAACAGAAACAAAATAATAAATAGAACGTTTTGCTGGTTGCCAAATTGGGAGGGAGTTGCTCCAGGATGTGCAAAGTAGGTTAAGGGATTCAGAAGTACAAATAGGTAATTACAAAATAGTCATAGGGATGTAAATTACAGCATAGGGAATAGAGTAGTCAGAATATGGGCAATGGTGTAAGGATTGCCTGAGGTACTGGGTAGGGGGCTGGTTAGAGAGGGGCAAGGGGTAGAAAACTGGGATAACTGTAACAGCATAAATAGTAAAACAAATTTTTTTTTAAATTTACATTGAATAAAATGCACCCATTTTAAAAGGGCAGTTCAGTGAAAATTGACAAATGGAACCATCCTAATTTTTTTAAATATGAAGGATATACGTCTGATTATTTGTCACGATTCACTTTTGATTGCAATCTTTCTATTTGTGAGTCCTATTTGGAAAACAGATGAAAGTACGGTAGTTACTTTTCTGAAATTTTTTATGTGGTGGTAGGTTTCCTTCTTTCTTTCTTTCATCTTAGCAAGTTCCAAGAAATAATTTTGGGAATGTTCCTCTCTCCTCATTGATTGTAAAATAAACTTAGTGAAGGGAAAGAATGCTCGTTTTTGAGTTGACTTTCTCGCAGTGAGTTAGCAGTTTGGTTATATTTTTTATGGCTTCAGTGTATGGAAATCTTGACATTTTTCTTGGCTTCATAAACCTCCCACTCCCTTTAACTTTTGTGGATACCCTTGAAATTAGAATTGTTACTGAACAGCACAGTTACAGGTTAGACATAAAGGCCGAGAAATACTCATTGGCCTCCTGCAGAGAGATATTTACTCCCTTCTAAAACGTTTTAAGAGATAACAATGAGGGCATTTAATGCCCTAAATAACCTCTTCTCCTAGCTTCCCTTTCCCTTTTACCCTTAAACACTCTTCTCCAACTATGTCACTGAATATGCTCAGATGAATCACTCATGTGATTGATTTTGGGCCATCTTTAATGGAATTCAAAGTTAGGAACATAAAATATTTTACTTTGTACCAGGAAAGAGAGTGCTGCCAACATCTACAAATTCTACAGGGACTTATTTCCTTGGGAGCACAGCTAAATGACCTTTTTTGGCTTTTTCTCTAGAACCTAAGCCAAGTACTACTCTTTATGAGATTTCACAGCCAAAGTACCCAAAATCATATTTGACTTATGCCCTGAAAACACATACTGATCCGATATTCCACAGATTGAAGGTTTTAAAAAAGGTTTAGTCATTTAAAATATCGTTTATGATGTATTTTCTTTTTAAAAAAATTATTTACTTTTAGAGAGAGGGGAAAGGAGGGAGAAAGAGGAGAGAAATATCAATGTGCAGTTGCCCCTCACTCACCCCAAGTGGGAATCTGGCCCACAACCAAGGTATGTGCCCTAACAGGGAAATAAACAAGCAACCAATTGGTCACAGGCTGGCACTCAATCCACTGAGCCACACCAACCAGGGCTGAGGTATTTTCATTATGAAAATATTTGTGTGATCTATTAAGCAAAGCTTAGAAAAAACAAAATTTAAAGGAAGTTATCCACAGCCAATGACCGAGAGGCAATTACTATTAATTGCTTTTGAATTATTTTTCTATGTATTGGTTTTGTCTATTTGTGATTTTGTTAGCTTTTACATAGTTGTAGTTGTACTCTATAATGTGGGATGCTGTTTTTAACACTTCGATTTTCTTCACATTCTTTGTAAACAGATTCATAGCTATATACTATATTTTATCAAATTGAAAAGTCATTTGTTATAAAGCATACACTTTATGTACTTCTAAGAAAGAAAAAACTGCCAGTTCCTGCAAAGTCCCATTAATTACAGTAACAAAGTTGCTACTACAGCAGGGGTTTCAAACATTTAGTTTCTAGATTCATACTGCCATACTACTGTCCAACTTATTTTCTCCTTTTAAAGTATTTTTTGATTATGCTATTACAGTTTTCCCAATTTTTCCCTCTTTATCCCCTCTTCGCCCTGCTCCCTCCAACCCTCCAGCATTCTACCCATCTTAGTTGATGTCCATGGGTTGTACATATAAGTTCCTTCAGTCCTTTGTGTCCTATACCATTTTTTATCTCTCCCCGTCTACTTTATGCCTACTAATTATGCTTCTTCTTCCTTGTATCTTTTCTCCCCTATTTGTCCCTTCCCCCTCCCCACTGAAATCCCTCCATGTGATGTACATTTCTCTGATTCCGCTCCTGATTTGGATGTTTCCTCAGTTTTTGTTCTTGTTGTTTTTCTTGTCTTTTAGGTTCATTTGTTGATAGTTGAGAGTTTGTTGTCATTTTACTTTTCATATTTTTTATCTTCTTTTTCTTAGATCAATCCCTTAAACATTTCATATAATAATGGCTTGGTGATGATGAACTCCTTTAACTTCACACTATTTGGGAAACACTTTATCTGCCCTTCTGTTCTGAATGATAGCTTAGCTGGATAGAGAAATCTTGGATATAGGTCCTTGCCTTTCATGACTTCAAATACTTCTTTCCAGCCCCTTCTTGCCTGCAAGGTTTCTTTTGAGAAATCAGCTGAGTCTTATGGGAACTCCTTTGTAGGTAACTGTCTCCTTTTTTCTTGCTGCTTTTAGGTTTCTCTCTTTATCTTTAATCCTGGGTAACTTAATGATAATGTGCCTTGGTGTGTTCTTCTTTGGGTCCAACTTCTTTGGGAGACCCTGGGCTTCCTGGACTTCTTGGAAGTCTATTTCCTTTGTCAGATTGGGACAGTTTTCCTTCATTATTCCTTCAAATAAGTTTTCAATTTCTTGCTGTTGTTCTTCTCCTTCTGACACCCCTATAATTAGGATATTGGAACATTTCGGGTTGTCCCAGGGGTTCGTAAGCCTCCCTTCACTTTCTTATTTTTATTTATTTTAATTTTATTTTAATTGTTGTTCATGTACAGTTTTGTCTTTTACTCCCATCCACCCACCACCCTAGCCCTCCCAACCTTCCTCCCATTTCAACCCCCCCCCCAGTTTTTGTCCATGTGTCCTTTATACTTGTTCTTGTAAACCCTTCCCCTTTTCCCCTGAAATTCCCTCCCCTCTCCCCTCTGGTGACTGTCAGCCTGTTCTCAATTTCAGTGTCTTTGGTTATATTTTGCTTGTTTGTTTGTTTTCTTACTTAGGTTCCTGTTAAAGGTGAGATCATATGGTATTTGTCTTTCATCACTTGGCTTATTTTGCTTAGCACAAGACTTTCCAGTTCCATCCATGCTGTTGGAAAGGGTAGGAGCTCCTTTTTTCTTTCTTCTGCTGAATAGAATTCCATTGTGTAAATGTACCATAGTTTTTTGATCCATTCATTTACTGATGGGCACCTAGGTTGCTTCCAGCACTTGGCTATTGTAAATTGTGCTGCTATGAACATTGGGGTGCATAGGTTCTTTTGGATTGGTGTTTCAGGGTTCTTAGGATATAATCCTAGCAGTGGAATTGCTGGGTCAAAAGGTAGATCCATTTTTAGTTTTCCTAGAGAATTCCATACTGTTTTCCATAGTGGTTGTACCAGCCTGCAATCTCACCAACAGTGCACTAGGCTCCCCTTTTCTCCACAACCTGTCCAACACTCGCTGTTTGTTGCTTTGTTTGTGATGGCCATTCTGACTGGTGTAAAGTGGTATCTTATTGTGGTTTTAATTTGCATCTCTCTGACAGCTAGTGATACTGAGCGTCTTTTCATGTCTCTCTGGATCCTCTGTATGTCCTCCTTGGAGAAATGTCTGTTCAAGTCCTTTGCCCATTTTTCAGTTGGGTTGCTTGTCCTCTTAGAGTGGAGTCGTGTAAGTTCTTAATGTATTTTGGAGATTAAACCCTTTCTGAGGTATCATTGGCAAATGTTTTCCATACAGTTGGTTCTCTTTTTATTTTAATACTGTTTGACTAGCCGTGCAGAAGCTTCTTATTTTGATGGGATCCCATTTGTTTACTCTTTCCTTTATGTCCCTTGCTTTAGGGGACATACCAATAAAAATGTTGCTGTGTGAAATATCTGAGATTTTCCTGCCTATGTTCTCCTCTAGGACTTTCATGATGTCACGGCTTGTATTTACATCTTTTATCCACCTTGAATTTATTTTCCTGTATGGTATAAGTTGGTCCTTGAGTTTCATTTTTTTGCACATAGCTGTCCAGTTCTCCCAACACCACTTGTTGAAGAGGCTACTTTTACTCCATTTTATGTTGCTGCCACCTTTGTTGAATATTAATTGACCATAGAGACTTCGGTTTATTTCTGGGCTCTCTGTTCTACTTCACTAGTCTATGTGCCTGTTTTTATACCAGTACCAGGCTGTTTTGATTACAGTGGCCTTGAAATACAGTTTGGTGTCAGGTATTGTGATCCCTCCTACTTTGCTCTTCTTTCTCAAAATTGCAGCAGCTATTCGGGGTCGTTTATGGTTGCATATAAATTTTTGAAGTGTTTGTTCTATGTCTGTGAAATATGCCATTGGTACTTTAATAGGTATTGCATTTAATTTGTAAATTGCTTTGGGTAGTATGGACATTTTGATAATTTTGATTCTTCCGATCCATGAACATGGTATATGTTTCCATTTCTTTGTGTCTTCCTTGATTGCTTTCTTCAGTGTTGTGTACTTTTCTGCATGCAGGTATTTTACCACCTTGGGTAGGTTTATTCCTAGGTATTTTATTTTTCTTTTTGCTGTATCGAATGGGATTTTTTTCTTGATTTCTGCTTCTGCTGTTTCATTGTTGGTATACGAAAATGCCTTTGATTTCTGGGTATTGATTTTCTTATCCCGCTGTTTCACAAAATTCATTTATTAGGTCAAGCGGCTTTTTGGCCGAGTCTATCGGATTTTCTATGTACACTATCATGTCATCTGCAAACATTGATAGTTTCGTTTCCTCCTTTCTGATTTGGATGCCTTTTATTTCCTTTTCTTGTGTAATCGCTGTGGCTAAGACTTCCAATACTATATTGAATAGAAGTGGTGAAAGTGGACAACCTTCTCTTGTTCCTGATTTTGGTGGAAAAAATTTTAGTTTTTGCCCATTGAGTATGATGGTGGCTGTAGATCTCATATACGGCCTTTATCATGTTGAGGAACGCTCCCTCTATTCCCACTTTGCTGAGTGTTTTTATCATAAATGGGTGCTGAACCTTATCCAATGTTTTTCCACATCTATTGATATGATCATGTGATTTCTGTCTGCGCTTTTCTTTATGTGATATATTACATTTACTGATTTGCGAATGTTGAACCATCCTTGCATCCCTGGGATGAATCCCACTTTGTCATGTTGTATGATGTTTTTAATGTATTGTTGGATGCGGTTTACCAATATTTTGTTGAGGATTTTACTGTTTATGTTCATCAGCGATATTGGCCTGAAGTGTTCTTTCTTTGTTGTGTCTTTATGTGGTTTTGGGATTAAGAGGATTCTGGCTTCATGAAAAGAGTTTGGGAGTCTTCCATCATTTTGGATTTTTTTCAAATAGTCTGTGAAGGATAGGGGTTAGCTCTTCCTTAAATGCTTTGTAGAATTCTCCTGTGAAACCATGAGGGCCAGGGATTTTGTGTGTTGGGAGTTTTTTGATTACTTCTGGTATCCCTATTATACAGATATTATTATGTTTCATGTTGTTTTTCAGTACTCTTAATCACTCTTCATTCTTTCTGAGTCTCTTTTCCTTTTCTTGCTCTTTCAGGGTGTTTTTGTCTAGTTTTCCTCCAACTCGCTGATCCAATCTTCTCCTTTGTCCATCCTGCTTTTGATTCCTTCTGCTGTGTTCAGGCTGTCTGATCCTTCTTCATTCAGTTTTGGAAAATGATATTTTTCTAGAAACTTGTCCATTTCACCTAGGTTTTAAAATTTCTTGGCATACCGTTCTTCATAGTAATTTCCTACAATCCTTTGTATTTCTGTGCTGTCAGTTGTAACCTCTCCTCTTTCATTTCTGATTGTGTTTTTTTTTTTGGGGGGGGGGCGTTCTCTCTTTTTTTCTTGATGAGCCTGCCTAGACACTTGTCAATTTTCTTTATCTTTTCATAGAACCATCTCCTGGATTCATTGATCCTTAGAATTGTGCTTTTAGTCTCTATGTCATTTAATTCTGCTCTGTTCTTGGGTATTTCCTTCCTTCTACTTGCTCTGGGCTGTGTTTGTTGTAGTTCCTCCAGTTCTTGAAGGTGTAGGGTTAGGTTGTTTGTTTGAAATGTTTCTATCTTTTTTAGGTAGGGCTGTATCACTATGAATTTCCTTCTCAGGACTGTCTTCACTGTGTCCCATAAGTTTTGGGTTGTTGTGAGTTCATGTTCATTTGTTTCCAGAA